>OZ010575.1:94475991-94593491 GCA_963932145.1 Acanthosepion lycidas
GGTAGATCAAGCATAGGTTTATAAGCAACAGGGACTTCTTTGGAGAGTTGAATAATTCCTCATAATTCATCAATTATTAACTCGAATTATATATATATATATATATATATATATATATATATATATATATATATATATATAAAAGATCTAAAAGGTCAGTCAATCTAACAGTGATCTCATCTCACAATCCTCATTCTTGCTCCATATGTTTCTAAATCACTAACGAGTCTTAAGTACCACTTAAGATTATTGCAGAAAATTTCATAACTGAATCAATTAAGTTGTCAGATCCTCATACGTTGAAACCGACGGGAGAGTCCATTATATATAGATAATATTCGTGGTCAATATATATATATAATTCGTGGTCAATATATATATATATAAATTCCCAAGAGGATAGAATCCAGGTAGAACTCAATGTCCAGGACATAGTAAAAATATAATATGAAAGGCTTAAACACTAATATTCTATGGTTATAATTTATTACATTGGATTCGTAATCACGATCAAATTCGTAGGTCTGATGAATTGGATTGTAATTATGATGCCAATGTAATAAATTATAACCATGGAATATTAGTGTTTGAGCCTTTTATATTAAAGTAATTCATCGAGTCTAGAAGAAACCTCAACAGAATGCAGAAAGCACTGGACAGCCATTTCGTCTTATATTTGGGACTCATCTTTGTGGTCATATTTGTCCTATATTTGGGACTCATGAGTCCCAAATATAGGACGAAATAGCCGTCCAGTGCTTTCTGCATTCTGTTGAGGTTTCTTCTAGACTCGATGAATTACTTAATTGTCTCAAATCCTTCTTAATTTCTATCATATATATAAAATTAATGAATGCCAAACACTTAAAATCCCATAGGTAATAATTTTTCTTTCATGAAGACTGTAAAAAATAGCTCTCAGTCTTTCACACCTGCAAATCACATATATGGCATTCATGAAATAAAAATGATTACCTGCAGGATTTTAAGTGTTTCATATTTATTAATTGATCATTTTGCTCTGTCTCTTGACATAGAGCTCTCCCTGGAGCTATATCCTCTTGCAAATTCCATACGGATTACCATTTTATATTACTATATATATATATATATATATATATATATATATATATATATAAACAGCTCTGTTCTCATTGGAGCTAAAGAAGTACAACACTGATATAACTGCACCGAGAAGTAACCATCAGTTGAGTACATAAAACGAGAAAGCAAATTAAGACATCTAACAGTATTTCTGCTGCCCTTGAATACAATACATTCTCCTGTACTGTTTGTGGTCTTTTGTGCAATTCTCGAGCCGGTCTCAAAAGTCAAGCCTGTCATAGGCATGCAGATAATTAGTTCGTGGTTGTCAGAACCTCGTACGTCAAACTCGACAGGGGAATCCATCATATATACATTATATATATATATATATATATATATATATATATATATATATATATATATATATATATATATTAATGGATTAAATTCTACATATTTTTTTTTGTTTTTGATCAGGAGATCCTACGTGGCCGAGTGGTATAAAGCACGTAAGATCTAATGATGGTTTGCTATAGGAGATGCAGGTTTGAGTCCTGCTGGAGGTCACATATTTTTCTAACAAGATTTCTCAAATATTCAGGTTAGTTTATGTAAATAAATAAATATACTGTTTAATAAATAAATAAAACCAAAGCATCTACTCGTATATGAATATCCATTTAAAAAAAATGATTAAATCGAAAAAATTGATATATATATATATATATATATATATATATATATATATATATATATATATATATAGTGGAAGCCCGGTTCTCGAATGTCTCACGTGTCAAACAAATCGGTTTTCAAACAGAATATTTGAGATGAAAATACCTCGGTTATCAAACATTTTTCGGTTATCGAACAACATTGTCGAACCGAGTTAACCAGAATGGAATCATTTCTTAGTCGACCGCCATGTTGTATACATTCGTGTGTTGTGCTGTTCTTTTCTTTTCCAATTTTATTGTACTGCGCCTTTTTTTTTTTCTCTTCATTAGTCCTCAGTGATGGCTCCAAAGAAAGTTAGCAGTGATATTGGTAAAGGAAAAAGAAAAGAGAAATAACAATTGTTGGTGATATTGTCTCTTCCTACTCAGTTTCATATGGCAAAATCAACGATCTATATACTATTCTTATAAATAAAGAGACGATCATGTCTTTCCTCCCCTTTTCCAAACAATAACATCTCTTTTCTTCCCCATCCACTTACGCCATCGACTCCCTTACTTAAAGATACAGTAAAATTGATGTGTCCATCTATATATTTTATCTGTTTAGCATTGTATTTTTTTCTTCTTAGACTTAATGATTTTCATTAGTTTTGTGTATAAACCTGTGGACAAAGTACTGTTGTAAAAGTTTAAATAAGGAATCATCTTAGGACCAGGAGCGGATTAATCCCTTTTACATTGATTCCTACTGGAAAAATAGTTGCGGTTTATGAACATTTCGGGTTACGAATGGGCTTCAGGAACGAATTAAATTCGTGAACCCAGGTACCACTATATATATTAGGTTGGTGCAAAAATAATGACGTAATAATGTCGTTTTTTGACGTTTTTTTTAACGTCAAAAACGACATTATTACGTCATTATTTTATATATATTTGGTTGGATTGATGTGAGTTTGTGACCCTGGGTTTCACGCTTTTGCGATCATCAGACAAACTCTATCTGTTATCTCTATCTCTGATATTGAGCGCTTTCTAATAAGTACCGCGCATATAATATATAAATGATTATATATATATATATATATATATATATATATATATATATATATATATATATATATATATACACTTTTCACACACACACACACACACATATATATATATATATATATATATGATAAGAAGGAACAGTGATGATAAAATATAGTTTTAAGGTATATCGTATTTATGGGTTAAAGTGCTCAATATTAGGGATAGAGCATATGTAAATAAAAAAAAGTGGTCAATGAATTAACAGTATTTAAAAAAAATTATCAACAGACCATCGTAATGTGAGAAGTCGCTGCCTAATATTTTGTGTGGCTATGTCAACTATGATGAAAAAAAAACTATGAAATCTATTGTCATAATCCTAAATCCAGTGTTAATCATTTATATTCATAAGTGTGGATAGCATAAACTTTTCTGGGTTGTTCAATTTATCTGCTGGAGAGGATAAGATTAGCGATATCTGTGCTCCAGAAATTTAATCCTGGTATTTCTATACCTGCAATAGGAAGAACTAGAAAAGGGCATAAGACAAGGATGTGTCGTCTCGCCAGACTTACGAGAGCTGTTCAAAAAGTTCTAAGCCTCACCTAGAAGGAATTGGCGAAACACTTTCACTACTTTTCAATATAGCACCCCTGTCCACCAACATCAATGCCTAAACATTGCAATGCCATTATGTACGAAGGTGGTGTCCTGATCTTCCAAAATCTCCACGGCACATATGATATTGTTTCTAAAATGACGACCACACAGATGGGATTTGAGTTTAGGAAACAGGGAGAAGTCAGATGGAGCTAAGTCTGGTGAGAAAGTGGGGATGGGGTAGCAATCCAAAGCCACAGTTGGCAGCTTAAGCTACACTGACCTGAGCTGTGCGTCATCCTGGAGCAAGAACATGCCTGCCCTCAGCTTCGCTCTGCATTTCGACTTGCTTTGTTTAGTTTGCATCTGTCATGATTACATCTTCAGAATCCCCCAAAACAGAATCTGTCACTTTACCAACAAATTCAACTTCTTCGCAGATGGAGAACCAAAGTGTTTCCGCTGTTTGCTGTGCATCTTTGGTTCAGGTTTGAAAAGATGGACCCAGGTTTCAACTGGAGTTGCTAATCTGCAGTGCAAATTCTCAGTCAGCCTGGAAGCAAGTCTGAAGAGTCCTGGAAATTTAACCCTTTTTAGCTTCTGCTCTGGTGTCAGCATTCTTGGGACCCATCTTGCAGAGAGCTTGCTCATATTGGACCAAAGCAGAACTAATACCTATGGACGTAGCAATCTGCTGGACAGTAAGACGTCTGTCATTCAAAACCATACGGTGAATGACACTTAGCTTATTCATCAATGGTTGAGGTTTTTGGACAACCTGACAAATAAGATGTTCTATTAAAAATTTTAATATAAAGCTAAATAAACCTAAACATACACTCTAGTTATAAACAGGATGAACATATCCTAAAAAACTAATAAATACTAATATATCCACCACAGATCCTCTAAAAAAAAAAAAAATGAAATCTATTATATACTGTACTAAATTCAATATATCCAATTTAATCATTCGTAATGACTCCTCCCCACCAATTAACGTGTTGAGAAAACCAACTAAGGAGATTGTATCTCCAACAGAAAAAAAAAATAATATTTATATTGATCACACTATAACTACATTGTCTCGGAGATTGAGTTTTCATATGAATGATGCATCTAACAGTTCTAAACATTTACAACAGCATCCCTGTCCATATTCGCAATTTAGGAAAATTCTTGTTGAAAATACATCTATACATTTTCATGAAAATAATAAATATGAACTAAAAATTTTTGAAGTTATCTATATTTTAATATAGATAACTTCAAAAAGTTTTGATTGAAACAAGCCATTAATAAAATTATCTATGAATACTGCACAAATGTTTTAAAATGTTTACACTAAATATTTTAAATATATCTAGGTTTTATTTAATAGCTTTAAATACTTTTTTTAAAAAATAGAGAGACATCTTAATTTAATTACATCTCTTGAAGTTACAGTACAAGTTTCCTTACATGAGAAAATTTAAAAATCGTACAGTACATAAGTTTAGCGTTTTTCATTTCACAAATAAAAAAAATTTAATTTTCAGATAGACACAACAAATTTGTCTTAGATAAAACAAGACCCTGAAGATGACATTTTGCTAATCTCGAAATTACTCGGAATAAATGAGTATGCATTTATATGGTAACTTTCATTCTTCCTTTAATAAGAATGTTAAGAAACTTGTCCGTGAATATGAGAGAATCATATTAAAAATAGATAGACAAAACTTGTCTAAATTATTCAATGAGACATGTCTTAATGAAAACATGCTGCCAAAATATATGCAACATATTGCATATCTATCTATCTATCTATCTATCTATCTATCTATATATATATATATATATATATATATATATATATATATATATATATATAATTATTTATTCGGAAATTATAACATAAATATTCTATATTCAGCACCATCACTTGATAAGACATCAGAAGTGTTGAAACAAAATGGCTATTTTTGTAGTGATTTTATAACATAGTTATGTTATAATTTTCGAATAAGTAATTATATTTGCTCTACTCTGTATTGAGCACTCTTTTAAGAATAGTATTTGTTGCTTATTAGAATTTATTCCGTACACCAACTCTATACTTTGGTATATATATATATATATATATATATATATATAATTTACTGTATTGAGGCAGCAGATCATTATTTAAACATATATTATTAAATATAACAGACAACGGATGTCTATTATGTTTGATCATGAGCCATTCTAATGTTCGAATGTTTGTTTTAATTTCGAGTGATCTTATGATCTGCGTCTGATATTCCGCAACCGTTGTCGTCGTATAGCAATTTTCTACGTCAAAATAACAAAATATCAGCTTTGACGGTGAGAATCTTTGTTTCATGTCTGTTTAACCACTCTGAGGATGGCTCATGTGAGTCGAAAGCTTAGGACCAACTTAATAAAAAAAAAAAGATCGAAACGTTGGACAATTTTCGTCTTTATTTTCACCAGAAATTAAAGCAAACATTCGAACATTAGAACGGCTCCTGATCAAACATAATAGACATTCGAAAATTTGCCTTCCCCTTCAGTTGTAATCGTTCAAAATAAAGGTAATTGTAAAAAAGTACAATAATGACCTTCATTTTTAACGCCCTCAAATTATATTCAAATAAATTTAACTTAAATTTGTTTGTTTTTATATCTTTTCTTGTAAAACGATATTTCTCTCTCTCTCTCTCTCTCTCTCTCTCTCTCTCTCTCTCCACACGCACGCGCGCACATACACACACACACACATATTAAAATGCATTCTGAGCATTTAAAAACATTAATAATAAAAAATATAAATTATGTTACCTCTATGCGGGTTTTTATAGCCCTTGTATTTCTGTGACCAATAATTTGTCCTCTGTAGAAAATAAGGGTAAAAAGAGCATTGACGCGACACGGCGAGAGAAAACAGGACAACATCAAACTTGAGTGAAAAAAAAAGAATGGCTTTATATCAGAAAGAGGAAGAAAGAAAAAGGAAGATAGAAAAATTGGGTTTAAAAATCGTGCCCCCCCCCAAAAAAAAAACTGGTTTTTCTGAGGACTTAACTGGTGTCAATAAAGTTCGTTCGGTTAACAGTTCTTCCCATTTTTTGTTGCAACGTCGGAATATCTTCGTCTTCAGGTCGAAAGGGGATTCAGTTTTCGGATGCATTGCTGCAACTGTTGGGATATCCTCGTTCCTTATGTTGTATTCTTGGCCGATCCATTTTCGGACACCGTGTCGCTGCTGGTTGAGTTTTACGGAGCTAAATTTGTCCGTGTTGACTCGTCGGTGGCACAGGAAAAAAGAAGCCGTGATAGGCTGCTTTCAGCCCAACCCAGGGGCCGGTGATAACGACCCCTACAAAGGGAAGTAATTCATTTATCTATATAATATTTTCAATACCTCTCTTACATATTCTTTACGGAAATCTTTAAATTGACTATAAGTAATACGTTTCATGCGCATTTACAATAAATAAATAAATAAAATCGAACTATCAATTACATTAATTTTTCTCTTAGCAGTTCACCCACTGAAGATGAGCATGGATAAGACTGAAAGTACTTGGGAAAATAAAAGAAATAACCAAAACTATGGCGTCTTCCGTAATCATTTTTAACAGCACAAAGACATTGATCCGTGAATTTGAGAGGAAAATAAAATGAAATGAATATAATATCTAAATTATTCAACCAGATATGCTCGAATGAAGATATGCCTATATATATATATATATATATATATATATATATATATATATATATATATATAGACCCAAGTATAGGATTGGTGTATACGGAATAAATTCCAATAACCAACAAATACTATTCTTAAAAGAGTGCTCAATACAGAATAGATCAAATATTATTTATTAAAAAATTATAACATAAATATGTTATAAAATCACTACAAAAATAGCCATTTTGTTTCAACACTTTTGGTGTCTTATCAAGTGATGGTGTTGAATCTAGAACACTTGATAAGACACCAGAAGTGTTGAAACAAAATGGCTATTTTTGTAGTGATTTTATAACTTATTTATGCTATCATTTTCGAATAAATAATTATATATATATATATATATATATATATATATATATATATATATATATATATATAGAGAGAGAGAGAGAGAGAGAGAGATAATATTAGTGGTAAATATACACATACACATGCAAAATATATATACATAGGTGCATACACATACATGTATATTTTGAATAAAAAATTCCGAGAGGATAGAATCCAGGTAGAACTCAATGTCCAGGACAGAGTAAGGATATAATAAAAAGTTTTAAACACTAATATTCCATGGTCATAATTTATTCCATTGGAATCGTAAATACGATCCAATTCATCAGACTTACAAATTCAAAAAGAAAACAGAAAAGAACAACTCCGGAAATAAAAATAGAATTTAGAGAGAGTGTAAGTATGAGAGTGTGGGACGAATGTTAGAGCTAAAGAGAGGGGTAACATACGAGAGAAGGTGGGAGGTTAAAACTTAACAGAGAGGGTTTTTTTTTTAAACTAGAGGTGAGTGGAAGGGGGGAATATGAATGTTGTCGGATGTCTAATACATTAAAGATACATTTCGTGGTGACATACACACACCATAGACGATCTAATGTTAAAGATCAGAATAAGAGGGAGGGAGAGACTACCATATAAACAAATATGGTTGTAGATATGTTAACATTTTGGTGGAAATTATAGCTTAAATGACAGGGCATAAGTAAATCTTTGTTATTATCTTCTAAAAACGAGTGGAGTGAGTTTATTTTAAGATAGCAAAAGATGCCAGAAAAAGGGAATTAATAAACAGTGGCTTCGGTAAGAGTAATCTCCCCTTTTACTCTAAGTCCATATGATAAAATAAAAATATTTCTTAAATCTCCTGAAAAGTTTCATCTACTTAACACTTCATTAACATTAACATTGGCATTCTTAAGGACAGATTAATCAGCTAACTTCGTTTCTGAAGCCAGTTACTTGGATAAGCAAAACAAAAGATCAAAAACCCAGTACCAAAGCTAAGATCAATCCCGTCGCACTCACCGACCATTTACTTATATCAATATAATCACAGGAAAAATAGGGCACTCGCACAGACGTCAGTTTTCTCTACCCTTTTGCCAGAAAGCGGTACAGGCTACTTTACCTCACGTAAAAATTAGTCAGGTCGGCCGTCTGCTTCAAAGAAGGAGGGGCTCTCACACTGTTCCAGCGTAGCGCGAAGTAGAGCCGTCTCAACAAAAAGGATGCAAATTTGTATTTAAAATAACAAAAATCGGTAAATTTTGGTTTTGTTTCCCGAGCGCTAATATCCCTTAAAATTTTCCAAAATCGTCATAATTCCGTACAAAAGTACATGCTGAACTCGAATTACCAATTAAATTATGAAGAAACCTTCATAATTTTGGAGTTATTGGCAAGAAAAAATCGGACTTCTTGTTGGTCATTCGTCCCCCATTACTGCCATCATGATTACTAATTTACTACGTAGTACCTACGCAGGCGTAATGAGAAAATTTGGCTTATTTACTTCTTTTACAGACTTTACTTGCCTTTACACACTACTGTAAAGAAATGTAATTTTTTTTTTTTTTTTGGTAAGCGTACTTTTATTTATAACAAAACAAATTAAATAATACAACAGAACCTTTTTTCCGTTTTGAATAGCAAAAAAAAAAAAAAATTACATTTCTTTATGGTAGTGTGTAGTGATTTTCTGCAAGGAAAGTCTGTAAAAGAAGTAAATAGACCAATTGTTCTGATTACGCCTGCGTAGGTACTACGCAGTAAATTAGTAAACATGATGGCAGTAATGGGGGACGATTGACCAACAAGAAGTCCGATTTTTTCTTGTCGATAACTCCAAAATTATGAAGGTTTCTTCATAATTTAATTGGTAATTCGAGTTATGTACATTTGCACGGAATTATGACGATTTTTGAAAACGCGCTCGGGAAACAAAACCAAAATTTACTATTCATTTTGAATTTAAAAATAAAAAAAATAAAAAAACACATTATCTGCCGCAAACTCCAGTCAGTTAGTTATGCCATGCATGACACACACTTAGGCGAGCCTGTATCTTCCGATAAATGACTGACGAGGTAGATTTTTTTCCCACGGTAGGTTGCCATTTCTTTCTGCGGTAGACCAGTTGCCATCCAAGGCTATAGAACCCGGCCTGTCCTGCTATTTTACCCATAGCTGAGGAGAGAAGAAGAGGATCCATACCTTTCCCAAGGATAGGGAAAATAATAAAGTAAGTTTAAAAATATTTGTAAAGGTAGCGCTATCTGATGCAACCAGAGGAATTTAAACGCCTTTCTTTAAAAGAAACAAAAAATCATAGGTGGATCATATCCACTTTGTTTGACTTACTTAGATAGCGTTTTTCTTATTCTTAAGTTAAAAATAAGAAAACTCTATCTATCTATCTATCTATCTATCTATCTATCTATCTA
This sequence comes from Acanthosepion lycidas, assembly GCA_963932145.1. Taxonomy (NCBI): domain Eukaryota; kingdom Metazoa; phylum Mollusca; class Cephalopoda; order Sepiida; family Sepiidae; genus Acanthosepion; species Acanthosepion lycidas. The sequence goes on from OZ010575.1 coordinate 94,485,837, forward strand.
TCTATCTATCTATCTATGTCTACAAATAGAGAGATAGTATCTATTTACTTTATTTTATTTTATTTTATTTTAATTCGTTTGTTTATCCGACCGTCCGATTCCTCCAACCAGCAGACGCCTTTTTATGCCCCCGATAATGAATTAAATCTCATGGATTTCATTTGAGGGTTGCACATGTCGGTGTTCACCGGTCACTTCCGTTTTCTTTTCTCTATTTTTCCACCCTTGATTATTACACTAAAAAATAACGCATTTTTCCTTTCGTAGATTTTTTTCCCCACTTTTATTAAAGTCCTTCTTTTTCGACTTTCGCTTTGAGTCGAAATGTATTCCTCTAGAACCAGAAGCATATTTCTTCAGGCTGAGCGCTGAAATTATTACAAATACTGGAGCCGTTCTAGCTTCTTTTTTTTTTTTTTAAGTACTCGCCATAAACTTGAACAGAAAAAAAAGGGAGAGAGAGAGAAAAGAAAAGAAAGAATCTATATTAAAAAAATAGAAAACAATTAGGCAATAAAATCGAACATATTTTGTAGTTATCACCAACAAAGAGGGTAAGTATTACAATATACATTAAATCGATTTAATTGTTTTTTTAAACCAATTCAGAAATCTTTTATTTTTTAAAGCTTTTTTGTTTGTTTTTTTCTTTCCTTCCCAACTTCATTCATTGTAATTATTATACGCCTCATTAAAAATTGCTTATCCATCTTTTCACACAAGATTGTAATTGTAAGTAAACACGTTCTGAAGAAATATATAAAAAGAAAACGAAAGTAATAAATTTAATATGGCAATTATTAACTTTTAACACTGCCTTGTCGGCGAGGACTCTAGCAAGAAGCCAAATCTGTCCCCACTACAAAATTGCAAAGAAAGTTCCAGAGGGACCACTTGTTAAGTAAATACTTACAAACTCAATATTTACTTATATATCAGAACGAAAATAAATGCTTTTTGATGTAAATATAACAAAATTAAAAAAATGATACTGACATTTCTAAAGGATTCAAGCATTCAACAGGGTTTGACGTCGTAAAAAGCAGCCGACCCTTAGAAATCTGCTACTGTTTTTTAACGAGCATCATGACAAAAAGTAAATAAATAAGCAATAAAAGAAACTGTCTGCTCTCTAGTCTACCCAAAAAAAATTTTCAATAACATAACATTAACAATAACATTCTGTATCGATTTCACCTGCTTCATAACTTGCATAAAATTTTAAAAAAACAAAAAAAACATACAAAAACAAAAAATAATACAAAACACTAGTTTATTTACTCATTACTAAACTACTGTTTTAATTTTTGATTAAAAAATTAGAAAACGGTTCCTGACACAAACTGGTTATCTTTTTATACTATAGCCATTCTTTTCTTTGTTGTTTGTTTTCCTTCCGGGTTTTAAATTTTCATGCAGGATTTTTAATAAAATACGACCCGGAAATAAAACAGCCAATTCATTCATTGTCTACCCGGAGCCGTTTTTAATGATCGTTAGATGAAGAGAATTAAAAAATATATTTAGACGGAAGACGTGAAGCTCTTCGATCAATCCTAAAGCCAGTCCGGTACATTTGAAAGAACCCATATCGCAGGTTTATTGTGTATTTGGGCAGCAATCCCTCTTTTATACAGGTTTCATTGAAGACGACTGATAAGTTACTGCGAGTAATTTTTTATTTTTCTTGTATGCGTGCAAGAGATTTCTTTTTTTCTTGGGTGGGGGTGCACAGAGTGTGTTAAAATCTGCCCAAATGATCTTGTGTCTCTAATATTATTAGCTATTAACAAGGATGTTTTTTGTTCGTCTATGTTGATTGTGATGGTAGGTTGCCATTTCTTTCTGGGGTAGACCAGTTGCTGTCCAAGGCTATAGAACCCAGTCTGTCCTGCTATTTACCCATAGCTGCAGGTACAAGAGGATTCATACCTTTCCTAAGAGTATTAGCACTTACGTGAATGTAATGGATCCGACTGGAATTCGAACTCGAATAATCTAATCTAAAAAAGGCTGAAATTAAATTAAAATTATATTTTAAAGATTTAAAATATAATATAAATTTTGCTAATTGAAATAAAAAAAAAATGAAAATAATTCTTGTAAAAATTCATTATTCATCAAAAAATATTTTTCTTAAGACAATAGTGTCCTTAATATAAAAGTCATTAAAAGCTTTCCTAATGAAATAATGTCATAGTTTTACTGCATTTTTTATTTTGTGATCTGTAATGTAAATGGTGTTGCTGTTTGGCAAAAACAAATTGATGATTTTAAATTCTCCAAGGAGTCCTGTTTTTAACTAATATGAATATGAAGAGGTTGAATTTTTTTTTGATTTCTTGAAATTTCATAAAATTAAGTAAATGGCATTGGGGGGGGGGGTTAACAGATGTAAAAAAAAAATATATATTTTTATCAAGATTTTCTAAAACATTTTTTTTTAAATAATTTCATTCATTTGTGAATAAGTTCTGAAAGTTTCATTAAAATCTGACAGTTATTTGATTTTTGCAAGAATTTCCAAATCAATGTGCTTTTAACACCAAAAAGATGCTAAAACTGCCATAATAATCTTTGGCCCACTGCTGACACAAAACAAAAAACAAGACATTTAATCTAAATTTAAAAATTTAATAAATAATAAAAAAATCCCTTGGTCTTTCCTCTTAATAATAACAAACATTTTGATGTTAAAACTTTGTTTTCATCCAGTTTGGAACCTTTTTTCATCATGCTATTCTCTTTTTTAGAAAAAAAGTGGAGATACTTATTTTTAAGTATTTTAATAATATCAATTATTTACCATATATTACGAATATAAGAATATGACAAACTTAGACCTTTGTGCCCTCAAAAAAAAAAAATGGAGTGTTAAAAAGATGGTTTTTCCTTTGACACCGCTATTATTTTATCTACTTTCACTACTTAGCAGTCTTTGTTTTAAAAAGCAATCATTAGAATTGTAATATGACCTACACATATCAAAGTGAACTTATACATTTTCTTTGTTCTTGAGAATTGATTTTCTTCATATGTTTTAATTCATTTTCATCACATGTTTAGGTTTTATTACAATTCTAATCATCATTTTTTAAAACAATAAATATTGCCGAGGAGTGAAGGTAGTTAAAATAACACAGTTCTTTTGACACTTTTGTTTGGGCATGAATGTTTTGCCAGAAATATTTCCTCAACATTTTTAAAATAGAAAAGTTCCATTACTACTGAATAACTAGCGGAAAAGTTCAATAAAACCTTGTGATTATTTTATTTTTTTTTTTTTTTTTTTTTAAGGCTTAAAAATTGAACTTTTTTGTCTCCAACTTTATGATTCTATTAGTGCTGGTGCAAAAATAATGTGAGAAAACGACATTATTTTTGCACCAACCTAATATTAATCTGCCTGTGGTAGAGGTTGTCCAAACTGAGTGGGAGGAGAATTTATATATTTTGATGCAGCATCCAACTTCTGTTGAGGCCTAAGTCTGTACCTTTAGATCAAACTGCTGAGGCACATATGTCTTTGGGCATTCTGACGTGACACTGAGTACAAAGCTTATTTTGGTATCTCTTAGGGTGAATCCAGTACATGTTGAGGTCACCACAGATCAACTCTTCTTTGATCAAAGGTTCCTGAGGAACATTAAATTCAATTCAAATCTCTGAATCATAACTTTTGGAGTCAGTGGTCAGTTTATATTTAAAATTTCACAAGAAATTAGAAAATATAGAGAAAATAAACAAAAAAATCCTTAACTAAGAACTTCAGTTGGTCTTTACACAAACTTGTATAAAGAAAAAAATGTCTACCCAAGTGCACACAGTTCAATTCACAAATATTTCAATATTTTTTGTCTGTAACTTTTTACTGTCATGAAGCAAATGAATATAGTGTTTTCAGTATTTTATTCAATATTATTAATCCTCTAATATAAAGGAAGCCATTCTGCTCACATTTGAAATTAGGGTAAAGTTAGTTGTTAACTGAGGCAAGAAATGGCTTGTTAATTTTAACACCTCCAATATGCTCTTAAAATTGTCTTAGAAAATCTTTTTTGCCTTTTATCAGCTTGGTATTTCAATGTGATATAGCCATAAGCCATACCAACTGAACATTCATGCTTACTGCACTTGATATTCTCAAATGGTCACCTATGTAGATACTGACAAGGCTCAGTATTGCTTAACTTCGGTGATTGCACAATAACCTTTATTTCAAAGTGATAGAGCTGTGACTCATACTACCTGAACATCCAAACTTACAGTACTTGGTATTTCTAATTCATAAGCCATCTAAATATTGACCAGGTTCGACATTGCTTAACTTCAGTGATCAAACAAGAACCTGTGTTTCAAAGTGATATAGCCATTAGCCATACCAACTACACATTCAAGCTTACAGCACTTGGTATTTCCAAGTGATCACCCATCTAAGTACTGACCAGGCTCGACATTGCTTAATTTCAGTGATGTTTCAAAGTGGTATGTCCATAAGCCGCAAAAATACCATCACTAGACAAGTTTTCTACTTTGAAATAAGTTTTATTTTCTTAAGGTACTATTGACTAAAGGTACTTATGAATTTGAATAAAATTTGTTTATTAATATGATATTAATATTAGCTGTTTCCTTATAAAGAAAACATTTGACATTCATTGACCAAGCCAATGTCAGTTGAAATTCATTAAAATCTTTCTATTAAAACAAGATTTTGGGAAAACAGATTTCTCAAGTCCAGTAACTGTTATTGCTCTTTCCAGTATTGATGGTGACTTCCTTCCTTCCTAAGCTTTTAGGTTTGAAGAAGGGTAAAACATCAACATCTTATGTCAAAATTTTCTTTTCCAGTTACATATGCTATCCATTTTAGTTGTTGCTGCTGTTGAAAGTCCTCAAGTGATGTGGTTTCTGTTATTTCATACAGTTCTTTGTGATTCTGCAGCACTGGTCTACAAGGTTCAAAGAAGGATGGTCCTCTCTAAGACCTACAGAGTTGATTTGCTCGAAACCATTTTTAGCCATTGATCTGCGAAACCAGTTTGTATACAGCTGATATTAGGTTGGTGCAAAAATACTGATGTAATAATGTCGTTTTTTGACTTATTTTTAACGTCAAAAAACGACATTATTACGTCATTATTTTTGCACCAACCTAATAGTTTAGATATTCCTGATCAAGTTTTGTCATCGTGCATGACATCCATACAGAAGTCTTGATCTGAGAAAGCTGTTTACGAACGCGATTCAAGGGTTAGGTTAGTCTTTTAGTTCTGTAGCAATTTGTGGTGTTGGACAAAACTACTTCTCGCACAGTCTTATATATGAGGTCTGTCTGAAAAGTAACAGGACTGTTGTCACAAACAGTTTATTTCAATTCCAAACAACAAGCTACCTGATTTCCCCTTCAAAGTAACCCCTCCCCCCCTCGAGTTTAATGGACTTTTCCATCCTTCTTTGCCACGCTTCTATGCACTGCTGGAAGGTTTCGTCTTGGATGTCCCTCCGTACCGTCAAAATAGGTCCCCTTGATGATATCCTTAAGCTTGGGGAAAAGAAGATAGTAACATGGAGCAAGACAACGGGAATAGGGAGATTGTTCCAGTTTGACAACGTTCTTTTTGGCCAGGAACTGCTGGAGGCTTAGGATGTTGCTCTGTCGTCGTGAAGCAAAAGCATGTAAAAAAAAATATTTCAATATTTTTTGTCTGTAACTTTTTACTGTCATGAAGTAATGAATATAGTGTTTTCAGTATTTTATTCAATATTATTAATCCTCTAATATAAAGGAAGCCATTCTGCTCACATTTGAAATTAGGGTAAAGTTAGTTGTTAACTGAGGCAAGAAAAAAAAAAAAAATGCAATGGTTGCATAAGGAACCATTGCATTTTTAATAAATAATTAAAATTCTTGCTCCCTCTCCTTTAATAAAAGAAGAGGGAGTAAGAATTGGCCTATAACAGAGGGAGGGAGTTACATAGATAAAGAGGGTTAAGGGACCTAAGGTGGTTGTGGTGGTGTCGGGCATGTGAAGGTTGAAAATGGACACTGACATACTCCCAAGATATCATGCTCAATGATAACACGATCTGCTTATCCATATTTCACCCATAGCTCACACAGCACCTCCCAGTCCCATTGCTCTTCAGACAGACCTCGTATACTTTTGATACCACGATGTAACAAAAACATTAAAAAAAATTAACTAGACTATATACCAAAACATCTTAAAAAATAAAAATAGTAATTGTGAGTTCAATCCTTGCCCAAGCAGTGTGTACTTCAACTCAGGGAAACTGGTAAGCAATAACTCAATAGTACTATAAATAAGAACTAGACAATATCCCTTGATAGGGGCAGCGGAACAAGAACAGTTTACCCCGCATAGATTAAATAATGGGTTCAGTTCAGAATTCCCTGTAGGTTACCCAGATCAATAACCTGATGAAGGCTGGAGGGCACAACGGCCGAAAGGTTGTGATAACAACAACAAAGATGGGGAGAATAGTTTGAATATAAATAGTGTAAATAATGATAACTCCTCATCCCAGAAATTCAGACAGAAAAAATTTAAAAGTTTGAAATTTCAGCATTTCCTCCCCTTCATGCCGTTTTTTGACGTTAAAAAATACGTCAAAAAAACCGACATTATTACGTCATTATTTTTGCACCAACCTAATAAGCAATCCAAGTAGATCCTATTGATATAAAATATTTAAACCTATCCACGAAAGAGAGGTCAATATAATTTTTATTATAGAGCATATACATATATAATATATATTACATTTAATGAGATCCAAACAATTTACCTCGTACAGATAATCATTTCATCCATGGGAAAGTGGTTTTTCCCTGGACTTATCAATGCAAATACATTTACTAAAATGAATAAAAACATTTCGTCAGAGGAAATTTGAAAGGCAAAGGAAGGAAAGAAGGAAAAAAAAGAAAAGGAAAGAATATAAAAAGAAGGGGTAAAAATTGGCTTATAATAGAGGAGGGAGTTATATTAGGTTGGTGCAAAAATAATGACGGTTTTTGACGTATTTTTTAACGTCAAAAACCGTCATTATTTTTGCACCAACCTAATAGATAAAGAGGATTAAGGGACCTGAGGTGGTTGTGGTGGAGTTTGGTACAGATAAATGTGACGGCTGAAAAAGGACACTGATATAAATGTAACCTATCAACACCTGTGCAAGGAAGACGAACGAACAAAAAAAAAAAATGGCTATGGAACATTTTAGAGAAGAGCTTAAAATTATTATAGAATGGAAGTAAATTCAAAATTAATACTTTTATAAAAAGATGTTAATATTAATCCATTCAATACTACATCTTTAACTATATAGTAAAAGTTACAATAATATATATATATATATATATATATATATATATGAAAAAATATAGTCTTAAGATGTGCTATATTTATGGGATAAGACTTGTGGCCTGACGATTGCATCTAGCATGAAACAGACTGTTGCCTCTAAGTGTTGACTTCTATGTTCACTTTTATATTTATATATATATATATATATATATATATATATATATATATATATATATATTGATGTATGTTTCATTAAATAATATAGACAAGTTTTGTCTATTTTATCTAAATTCTTTCCATAACGTCTGATAAGCTTAATAACATTATCATTAAACGAAGAAAGAAAATCACAATATTGATACATATTTTTTAATCCTATCTAAGTTTTCGGCTTACATAAGCCATTATCAAAGGTGACAATTACATTATGATATATTAAACAATACACGGACAAAACAATAATGATAGTCTGTTTATGTTTACATAGAAGATTTCCAAGCAATGACAAACTCGTGCATACGAGATACTGGGAGCGAAAAATGATGTCACACATGACCACGTGAGAGGGAAAACGAGAAATATGGGAAGCCGTTGGTATAAACCAATGGCTTCTGTTACCAGTTATAGACATTTAAGAATATTTGGGGAGATTTCATAGTTTATTTTGTTCAGGTTAGGTTTCAACAGTTTTATGTATATAGCTTCAAGAATTTTTAGTTTCTGTTTATTGTTTTCATGTTTAAGTATAGTTGTATTTTCAACAAGGATTTTCTGGAATTGTGTATGCGGCCAGGCATGTTGTTTTAAATGCCTAAAAATGTTAGAGTTATCATTTAAATGATTATTTATGATTTTAAATCAAGCATTGTGAAAGCGAGTTTGTGGTATGACCAACATTTAATATAAATCATAATAATATTTTTTTTTCTCAGTTTAAGAAAAAAAGACAATTTTCAATTTCTGTTATTTATTTTTGGTTTCTTTTTTTTTTTTTTTTTTTTCTTATAGGATTTGGTGATTTTTTTTTGCACAATTTTCTGGGGCTGAAAATTGTGCATTGAAGGAAGTAGCCTCGTTCAAGTTTCGTTTTTAAATGAAGAATGAGTCTTTCCGTGGAGAATGACCTTGAAGAAGCAACGGCCCAGACGGAGCAGAAAGGTGTCATTTGCCGGATTTGCGGAAAAAACTTCCCCAACAATTCCAGGCTACTTATCCACATGCAGAAACACACAGGCGAGAAACCCTTTCACTGTGACACATGCTGTAAACAATTTTCTCAGAAGGTGCATTTGCTGACTCACATGCGAACACACACTGGAGAGAAACCCTTCCATTGTGAAACTTGCGGCAAGCAATTTTCGCAAAATGTCAACCTGATAAGGCACCAGCGAACGCACACCGGAGAGAAACTGTTTCATTGTGACATTTGCGGCCAGCAGTTTTCACAGAATGTTCATTTACTGAAGCACGTACGGCGACACACAGGGGAGAAGCCATTCCACTGTGAGGTATGTGGCAAAAACTTTGCAGAAAATACCACCCTGTTAACGCACATCCGGACCCACACTGGAGAGAAACCCTTTCAGTGCATGGTGTGTGGCAAGAGGTTTGCTGACAGTGGCAACTGTCTTCAGCATACTCGTATCCACACAGGGGAGAAACCGTACCAATGTGAATTGTGTGGAAAGAACGTTTCCACACGGGCTTCTTTATTGATGCATATGCGTACACACACGGGCGAGAAGCCCTTTGAATGTGACATTTGCGGTAAGAGTTTTTCGAAGAACGCTTATTTGGTGATGCACATCCGCACTCACACGGGTGACAAACCATTTCGCTGTGATACATGTGGCAAAGGCTATTTCAGAAATTCTCACCTGCAGGTGCATTTACAGACACATAATGAGTAAAGTGACTTTTTTTTACCTCTGTATTCTGCAGGCTGATATAAAGACTTATGCTAACAAGTCACTTTATTAGCTATACTCTTCTAGTAACGGGTTGAACCTTCCCCCCATTTGCCTTCTAGAACTGTCACAATTCTACTTGGCATTCAATGATGTTCTGGAAGCTCTCTTTCAAAATTTGCGTCCATGCATCCTACAATTCTATGAGACTGGTTCTCGTAGATTGGTTGGCTGCACATCCAGGATTCGATTCTTTCCTTCCACTGCTACCCAAAGGTGCTCTATGGGATTGAAATCCAGCGAGATGAAACTCGTAGCTTTGTTCTATGAACAATCTGCCACTATTTTAAATTTGTGACATGGTGCATTTTCCTACTGGAAGTAGCCACCAGAGGATGGGTGCACTGTAGTCAGGACTGAGGCACATGGACAGTACAATAACTAGGTAGGCTGTGGCATTTAAATTCTATTTTATTGGAATAAGGGTCCCTGTTTATGGCAAGAAATTATTATAAATAAAATCCATATACATATATATATATATATATATATATATATATTAAATAAAAATGGACCACTTTAAGGTTCCATGTAATAAATTATTTCACCACAGCCTTTTTAAAGGACTACGGATTCATCAGTTTTTTTTTTTGTTTTTTTTTCATTTCAACCTTTGGAAGTAAAGTCTGATGATCTGCAGTCCTTTAAAAGGGCTGTGGTGAAGTAATTTATTACGTGGAACCTTAAAGTGGTCTGTTTTTATTTAAATTATTTGCTCTGGATTTACATTGAGATCTCTGGATTTTATCCTCCTTGGGTCTACCCATACGGATTACCTAGTTTTTCATAAACTAAATATATATATATATATATATATATATATATATATATACATGCTCACTGGTCATTTTATTAAGTATACTTTTCTGGTACCAGATTCGGTCCCCTTTTGCCTTTAGACCCACTTCAATTCTTCCAGGCATAGACTTGGAAAATGCCTAGAAGCACTCATTCAAAATTGTGGCCCTTGCTGTTGTGAGGGCATCCTGTAATTGTTCTAGATGGGTTGGCTGCCCTTCCTGGATCTAAATCTTCTTTTCCAACACATCCCAAAGGTGCTAAATGGGACTGAGGTCTGGTGAGTGTAGCAGCCCCACTTTCACACTGAAATCTCATTGCTGTATTCCACTATTTTTAATTTGTGGCAAAATATGTTGTCCTAAGGGGTCAGCAAGGGATGAATTCACTGTAGTCACGAATTGAAACACGTGACCAGTGGTAATACCATGGTAAGCTGTAGAATTTCACTGATCTTTTATTGGTTCCAAGCCAACATATGTATTCCAAGAAAATATTATCTATGCCATTGCACAACCGCCACGGGTTGAACTGCTGATAAAACACAGGAGAGATCCATATTTTCATGTTTCTTTATGCCGAATTCTGGCCCTCCCATTGGAATGTTGCAGCAGACATCAAATCCCATCAAATCAGACAACGTTTTCCCAATTTTCCATCTTCTGTGATTCTTAGCAAATTGTCACCTCATTTCCCTGTTCTTCTCTGACGTGAATGGCACCGAGCATGGTCTTCGGCTGCTGTAACCCGATAGCCTCAAAGTTCAGCATGTTGCGTATTCAGCTTGAGCTTTCTTCTCCTCTGCCATTTATCATCAAGGGATTTCTACCCACGGAATTTCTGCTCACCAAAATTTTCTCTTCTTCTAACCATTTTCGGCTTACAGCCATATGTTGAAATACCGGTCCTTGTACGATCACCGAAGTTAAGCAATGTCAAGCCGGGTCAGTACCTAGATGGGGGGAGGGGGAGCACCAGGTGCTGTAAGCTTGAATGTGATGTGCTGGCGGTTTAACGAGAAATCGGAGAGCCGAGTTCAAATTCCAATTGACTTTGTTGCATTCCCATACACGCAAATACCCTTTGGCAAGTGATTAACCAAAATAAGACATGATCACCCAAGCATGTTGTATCTTCCCCTACCAATAGTCATTGGGCCAGCACAGTAGGGTAATGACCCATTCCTCCTCATCGAGCCTGGTCAGTATCTAAATGGATGACTGTTTGGGAATGCCAGGTGCCTTAAGCTTGGATGTGCAGGTGGTGTAATGGATAATGGCTTGGAATTTGAAATCTAAGAGTAGAAGTTCCAATTCCAGTCATGTTCGTTATATTCACTTGCTCACAAATGCCCTTGGGAACAGTATGAATTCACCTATTCTCTTTCCCATCTAAAGATTAATTAGTAGGATTTTTACCAGTAAATCATTATCATCCTAAAAAAGACTTAAAACCAAAAAAATATTTTCTGGCTTTAAATAACCTGCAAAAGGTTGATAAGCTGTAAAAAAAAAACAAAAAGAAAAAAATCAATCTTTGCAAACCCTAGAGAAATGTAGGAAAATCAGCAGATCAGTATTTGCTGAAATACACTAACCCACCCATCTGGCACTGATGACTATGTCATTTTCAAAGTCACTTGTGTTTTTTTCTCATATTGATGCATGAAATGAAATTCAGCAGGTTGCTATGACCATGCTTGAAGCTCTAGGCCAGCGGTGTCCGAACGTTTTTCAAAGAGGGACAGATTTGATGAGGTGAATATGTGTCAGGGCCAACCATTTTTCTTGGCATTGTTTGAACCATTAAAATTAAATGGAAATGAACTATCTTGTGACAATTTTATTGCAAATGGCATATTTTCATTTCTTCACATGAATGACGAGTAAATTTAAACAGGTCTTATCAAAATCACTCAGCCTCTTATATAAGGTGAAATAAAACATGTCTGAGAAAAAAAAAACTTCCAGGAAGCTATAATATATCTCAGATTAATCTTAAACATTACAATATTTTTTTTTTTTTTTTTAAGCATTTTACCCCAAGCAAGGCAGGAGTGCCACTAGCATGCAAGGGGTTACAGAGAGTGGGAGCAAGAGTAAAAAGGTGTGATAGAAGAAAGGATAAAAAGAAGCATGGGGAATTAAAGCAAGGCATCTGAAGATATCGATTGACATTGCATTTGAACAATTGAAGATTATAGCTATCAGGGAAGCAAGTAAGAGGAAGGGAATTTCACAGACGGGAAGTGCGATATATGAAGCTGTTGGAGTAGAAGAGATGGCTACATTTAACTGTTTCAACAGTGAAAGGGTGGGACTGAGATGCCAACCTAGAAGCACTTTTAAATTCATGCAGTTTGGGAACCAGCGAAAGTAGCTTGGATTGTTGGAGCAGTTACCGTGAAAGTATTTGTAGAAAAGACAGAGGGAAGTGACGGCATGTCTGTTAGAGAGCGACTGTAGACAAGATGCCAGATCAGATTGGCAATTAATGTTGTCTGTCAACTTTTAAATTAAAAATATATGAATAGGAACATAACACCAACATTCATCTTCTTAAGAAATCGAAAACATAAAGTGAGATATGTCCAAGTGTCTAAATATATTTAAGACCAACACAAAACAAATTTAATTCACTAAGATTTTAGAATTTATTCATCTCAAACGACCAAAACAAATAACTTGCCTTCACTAGTGTGAAGGGTGGTACTGAGATCTGGACAACAGTATGTAGGCCAGGTCTGGTTCAAAGATTTTTAGAACTCAACTGGAAAAGGCCAAGGTCAGTATCACATTACCAGAGGGCAGCCACACAGTTCTGCTGGCATCTTTTAGTAAAACATGAAATTGCATTTTGTAGATGTGTACTTTACATACTCTGATTGACAATACTAGCTGGCTATAAATGATACATTGTATGACAGAGGATTGGGGCCACATGAAATCTGACCGCAGGCCATAATTGGCACCCGGGCCAGACTTTGAACATGCCTGGTCTTAAGCTCATTAAGTTACTACCATATTATTAGCTGATTAGAAATTTGCATAAAAGAGCATTTGTTCATGTGAACATAATTCAGTGGCCAGTGAGTATAAAGATACTCTGTTGTAGATTTAACAGTAAGGACCTATTCTGAAATGTTATTTACGTACTGTGATGGACAAAAGAGATCAGCCCTGTGGGTCAAAAAACAAAAAAATCAGTCTGCTTGATTTTTACTCTGAAGTTTTAAGTGTTCTACAGTCTACCTTCAGGCATAGTATCTGGTCATTCAGGATAGTAATTCGAGTTCGACAAGGCATGCAAAAATTATAAGCCAAACAGAGGTAACGTAGAATTAACTGCTTTTTCTGATCGAAGAAGAACTGAAATTGAATGAAATAAATTAATTTATATATGTCGTCATCATTATCTCGTGGCCTGCTGTTCAGCTCGTGGATGTGTGGGAGGGATAGCAAATGGCATCTTGGAATGAGAAATTGGAGAGCCAAGTTTGGATTCCAGTTGGGTTTGTTGCATTTATTTATATGTAAGTACCCTTGGAAAAGGTATGAGTCCATCTTCTCCCTCCTGCTATGGGTTAATCAGTAGGACTTGTGTCCGGAAAAGTTATTGTTATTTTAAAAAAATTATTAATACAATATTCATTCTAAAAAAAAAAAATATACAGTGTAACCCGGATATAAGAGAGTTGTCGGGACCGGAGAATACGTCTCTTATATCCGGGTTTCTCTTATATTCGGGTTTGGTCTATTTTGTTTAGGTAACTATGGCTCTAATTTGGGACCAGATAAAATCTCTCTTATATCCGGGTTTCTCCTATATCCGGGTCTCTTATATCCGGGTTACACTGTACTAACAATCTAAAATAGGTTTAGGTTTTAAATAACCCTCAATGGGTTAATAATCAGTAAAAAAAAAAAAAAGATAAAAAAAGACGAATTTATCAAACTGAAACAAATCAACTACAGTAAAAGTACAAAGGGAAATTCCCAACCTTTATTCAAATCTGTGTTTGGTCATTTAACATGAGAAATTTGCATGTGTATCTTCGTCTGAGAGGATCTTCATTTTGTCGGGTGGCTCCTAAAATTTTGCATGCCTTCTTTCCAGTCTCATGATGCCAAGGTTGAGTGCAAAGATTTTGTGCTTCTCCAGAATCTATGATTTATAGCCTTACATTTGAAGATGATTTCTGGAAAAATAGAATTTAAAATACTAACAATAAAATAAATTTAAAATTTCATAACTAGGAGCAAGATAAAATTTCATAAAAGAGCTACCTAAGTTTTACGTACATCTCTTATGAAATTTTATGGTATTATTTTTATTATTATTTTTATATCTCGATTATGAAAAAATTTCACAAACTTAATAATGAAAAATAATGTTCATAAATAAGGTAGGTACCTAATAATTATAGGTACCTCTCTCATTTTTATGAAATCTTATGTTTTGAGGTTTATTTTTAATTTTTCTTATTTTCAATATTGTTTTGTTTCCATTCCTAGAATTGAAACTAAAAAAAGAAAATTTTGCATACTTTCTTTTCAGTATCATGATGCCAGGACTGAGCGCAAAGATTTTGTGCTCCTCGTGAATCTATGGTACACCACTCACCCACCCCTGCTCTACTACGTCTCAGTTTTCATAAAGTAGTATTTATATAAAATACAAATTTTATTCTAACCTAATTTTGTACAACAATGGATCATATGCAATATAGGTGAACGATTCAACTAGGAAAATTGAAAGTAAATCCAATGTATCTAAATACAACTTAGAGACGTCATAAAAGATCATTCCATCTTAAATAAATCAATAATGTTTTGCGGCAATTTTTAATATCAGCTTCAGATATTTTTTTGTTAAGAAGTTTAATAATTTTGATAAATTCAACATTATAGATAAAAAATAGTGAATTCTACATCTGTCTGTATTTCTGCTGTGCCATATATTCTGTGTCATGTGTCCCCCAAGGACACATGGCACAGTGGATAAAGGCGTTGGTTAGATCCAGTGACACGACCCAAAGAGTGTGAGTTCAATACCCGGTTAAGGCAGTGGAGAACTTTCAGAGGGAAAATTAACAGGAGATAACTGATAACTGACATCCATCAAAACATGGCACATGGAACTAGAACAGTCTACCCCAGGGATCGAAATAAAGGGTTCAGTTTGACATTCCAATCACCTGAAGAAGGCTGGAGTGTACAACGGCTGAAACATGGCAACAAAGATGAGGACAATAGTCTGAATAATGTAAATAATGAATTTTATATAGTGTTTTTTTTTTTTTTATTATTTTTTTTTGAGACTGAGCATAAGAAAACAAATTCTCGGATTTGGTCATAAATGAAAAATACCCTAGAATGACATAAAAATCTGTGAAAATCTTTCAACTTTTAATAGTTGTCCTTAGTTTAATTTGTAATGTATATACAGAGAAACCCGGATATAAGAGAGATTTTTCACTGGTCCCAAATTAGAGCCTGTGTTAATGTATATAAAATAGACCAAACCTGGATATAAGAGAAACCCGGATATAAGAGACTTCTTCTCCGGTCCCAACAACTCTCTTATATCCGGGTTACACTGTAAATGTAGGTAGAAAAAAGCAAATAAGTTAGTGAAAGTAACAAAGCACTGTCCAGGGCCTCCAATCAAGCCACACCCCTCATCCGGGGGGAGGGGGTTAGTACACACTGGTCATGCATGTGCTCTATAAAAAAGGGTAGGGATTTCATAAAATAATTCAGGGGTCACACTAAACATGAAGTAGGCTTATACTCGAGTATATATATATATTTTCTATGTGCTGTGTCCTTTCAGAACATTAGCAATCATAGCTCTCCACAATTTCCTGTCCTTTGTAAGCTCTTAATAAATATTGTCTTTGGCATCCCTTGAATCTATAATACACTACCCACCCCTCCTCTACTACATCCTAATTTACATAAGGTTGTATTCATATAAAATACAAATTTTATTCTAACCTAATTTTGTACAATAATGGATTATATGCAATATAGGTGAACGATTCAACTAGAAAAATCGAAAATAAATACAATATATCTAAATACAAATTAGAGACCTGTCATAATAGATCATTCCATCTTAAATAAATCAACAATTCAGAATTGCTTTCAATTCCTCCAAAGAGCCATTGTTGATGAAGGTTCTCAGCTACAGTTATAATTTCTTTTCACAATCAGTCTTCTCCATTTTGTCTGGCCCTCCAATTTTGTCACTAATGTCTTTTCAATGAAATAGAATACCTCTCTACAAAATCTGAAACAATCAACTATTGTTTGTTTCAAGTAACTATAGTCACTTAAAATCAATCACTCAGTATATCTTTTAACCCATAAGTCTATTCAGGGCTGGTGCAAGGGTTTTGTGGGGCCCCCACCAAATCTATGATACCACCCCTCCTAAAACTCTACAAACATCTCAATTTTCATTTGGTAGTATTCAGATAAAATACAAATTTTATTCTAACCTAATTATGTACAATAATGGCTCATATGCAATATGAACAATTCAACTAGAAAAATTGAAAATAAATACAATATATCTAAATAGAAATTAGAGTTGGTATATCCACTAATTTGCCAAAAAAGAGCATACCATGATGAAAAAAGGCCCCAAACTTGAAAAAATTTTATCGTCTAAATATTTGTTTTTATTAAGAGTCAAAAGTATTTTTTAATTATTAAATTTTTTCATCCTTTTTAAAACATGCAAAATTTTGGTTAAATATCTTGTTTTTCTTGTGTCAGTGGAATATCATTAAAAAACATATCTTAACTGTGGTGACTTGTTTTTTAAGCGTTAACTGGCAGTCACAGCTTAGGTCAGGGGAAGTTATCAGATGGGAGAACAGAAGTGACATAATAATAATTATTATTTTTATTATTCTTATTATTATTTTTATTATTTTTATTATTATTATTATTTTTCTTCTTCTTCTTATTTTTATTATTATTATTCTTATATCTCAATTATGAAAAAATTTCACAACTGAGATAATATAAAAAGTAATAATTAAAAATAATTCTGCAAAAATTTATAAATAAGGTAGGTGCCTAATTATTATAGGTACCTCTCTCATTTTTATGAAATCTTATTTTTTGGGTTAATTTTTAATTTTCCTTATTTTCAATATTGTTTTGTTTCCATCCCTAGAATTGAAACTAAAAAAAAAAAAAAAGTTAATAATTGCAATATATCTCTTACTGAAAAAGAATAAATTATATTTAAAAAAAAATAATTAAAAAATATTTAGTGAAATAGTACGTTAAAAAAAAAATAAAGCTTTTAAAAATGCGACAATATTATGGTGGTCAAAGTCACTCAGAAAATTCAACACGTGTTCACAGTATTAAGAAAAAAATTTTCTGACAGCAGTTTATTGCATCAGGGGAATCAGCTCTTAAAACATGTGACATTAATGATTTATGTCATGTAGCACCATCCATATATTTGGAACAAAAAAAACGTTTTTATACACACGTAAAACAGTGTAAAATTCTTTTTAAAACTACAGCGGGGTGGGAGGTTCGCAGATTGTAATAAGCTTTCAAATTTATTATCTGTGAAGATAAATCTACTTAATAACAGTATTCCTTAAACTCTGGATTGAAACTTAATTTTAAAAGACTTTACCAGTTTATCACATTTTGTATTTAAAATTGAAAAGTAAAGAAAAAAATTCTTGTAAAATTTCATTTTTCATTGGAAAATATTTTGACTTCAGACAATAATGTCCTTAGCATATATTATTCATAAAAGCCATTAAAAGCTTTTCTAATTCAATAATGTCTTAGTTTTATTGGGTTTTCTTTTATGTTACAGTTCAGAGCTGATTTTCTGTAATGAGGTTATTCAATTTTACAAAAAATATCACTGATTTATATTCTTTAAAGTCTTCGGCCTTGAACTAATAGAATCAATAAAAGTTATGCTGTTGAAGTTCTCAAGTTTTTATAAAATTAAATTAAATTAAGGAGGGATAATAGATGTAAAAAAAAAAAAAATTACCATGACTTTCTAAAAAAAAAAACAAATGTCTAAAATAATTTCATTCTTTTGTGAATAAGTTCTGAAAGTTTCATTAAAGTTTTCATTAAAATCTGATGATTATTTGATTTTTGAAAAAAATTTCTAAAACAATGTTTTCAACGTCAGAAAGATGCTAATTTTCCTAATACAGTGATCCCTCACTAATTCGCAGTTCTACTATCGTGGATTCAGGACTTTGTGGATTTTAAAAACATATATATGGAAAAAATATCGGAGTTTCTGGAAAATTCTAGAAAAATCACAATATATGAACACCTAAAAATTTTCATTAGAATATTAATAATAAATATTATTTCTTGGTCTAGGAACAACAAAACAAGCGTAAAATAGCAATAGAAAGGGCACCGCCATCTGAAGAGACGTAAAATACAATTATCAGCTGCACAGTAGAAGTCATCATCAGCTTCTTCATCATTTCTACTGCGCAGCAAATTAATCACCATTATCATTCAAACTCTATCGTGTTGAATACAGTAACAATCTTTTTCTTTTTTTTAATCTAAAGTGTTATTGCTTAACAGTTGTCCTTGTTGTTAATAGAGTACTGTAATGGGTGGGCTGTTAACAGTACAGGGGGAGGGGGGTTAAAAGTCCCAATACACGTTAAATAAATACTGTATGGCATCCCTACTTTGCAAAAATTCAGTTATCGCGGCCGATCTCGGAAATAATCTACCGCGATAAACGAGGGATCACTGTACTTATCTTTGGCAGACCCGCTGACGCACCCCCACCCAAAAAAAAAACAAGATTTTTAACCAAAATTTTGAACAGGCTAGAAAGGATAAAAAAAAATTAATAAAATAATCAAAAATGCTTTGATCTTTTCTCTAAATGAAAACATTCTGACAATAAAACTTTGTTTCATTAAGTTTGGAGCATTTTTTCATTACTGTATGCTGTTTTTTTTTGGTGAATTAGTGAAGTTACCTAAATTAGAGACATGTCATAATAGATGATTCCATCTTAAATAAACCAACCATGTTTTTTTTTTGGGTTTTTTTTTTTTTTTTTTTAAGCATTTCACCCCAAGCAAGGCGGGAAGCCACTAGCACGCAAGGGGTTATAGAGGATTTGGAGCAAGAGCAGGTAGGAATGATAGAGGAAAGGATGAGGAGAGGGATAGTGGATAGATCAAGGCAATTGGAGATGTCGATTGACATTACATTTGAATAGTTGGAGATTATAACTCTCAGGGAAACAGGAATAGGGAAGGGAGTTCCACAGGTGAGGGGTGGGAGATATGAAGCTATTGGAGTAGAAGAGATGGCTATATTTAATAGTTTCGACAGTGAAAGGGTGAGAGCAGGATGACAGCCTCGTAGGGCACTTGAATTCATGAAGTCTGGGAACCAGTGAAAGAAGCCCATTGGAGCAATTACCATGAAATTATTTGAAAAAAAGACAGAGAGGCGACAGATCGTCTGTGTGAGAGCGACTGTAGACGAGATGCCAGGTCAGGGCCAATTATATTGCATATCCACCTCTGGAGCTTATCAAGAACCCCGAGGCAAACAGTAGGGGCTCCAGATCATATATGGCAGCAATACTCCATGCAAGGGTGAATTGTTGATTTGTAGATTTGAAGGATTGATTCCGAGGAGAAAAATTTCCTGATGCGGCACAGGGAGCCAACTTTCCCCGGATATTTTTAACATCAACTTAAGATTTTTTTCTTGTTAAAAGTCAAATAATTTTAACAGTATGAGCAAACAAAATTTAATTTTAACAGTATGAGTAAAAAAAATAGTGAATTTTATATAGTGTTTTTTATTTTAGAAATTTAGCAGGAGCAAAACAAATTCATGGATTTGAACATAAAAAAATGCACAACAACTTTTTCATCCTTTTAACAATCAGAAAAAAAATCCACAAAAATTTTTTCATCCGTTAATAGTCAGAAAAAAATCCACAAAAACTTTTTCATCCTTTAACAATCAGAAAAAATCCACAAAAACTTTTTAATCCTTTAATAATCAGGAAAAAAAGCACAAAACCTTTTCATCCGTTAATGGTTAGAAAAAAAATCCACAAAAACTTTTTAATCCTTTAATAATCAGAAAGAAAAATCCACAAAAACTTTTCATCCATTAATGGTCAGAAAAAAATCCACAAGAACTTTTTCATCCTTTAATAATATTAAAATAAATCTACAAAACTTTTTAATCCTTTAATAATCAGAAAAAAATCCACAAAAACTTTTTTATCCTTTAATAATCAGGAAAAAATTCACAAAAACTTTTTAATCCTTTAATAATCAGAAAAAAAATCCAGAAAACTTTTTCATCCTTTAATAATCAGAAAAAAATCCACAAAAACTTTTTTATCCTTTAATAATCAGAAAAAAAGCCACAAAACCTTTTCATCCGTTAATGGTCAGAAAAAAAACACAAAAACTTTTTAATCAGGAAAAAAATCCACAAAAAATTTTAATAATCAGAAAAAAATCCACAAAAACTTTTTAATCCTTTAAGAATCAGAAAAAAATCCACAAAACCTTTTTCATCCATTAATAATCAGAAAAAATCCACAAAAACTTTTTTATCCTTTAATAATGAGAAAAAAATCCACAAAAACTTTTTTATCCTTTAATAATAAGAAAAAAATCCACAAAAACTTTTTCATCCTTTAATAGTCATGCTTAGTTTAATTTTTAACATATATAAATGTAGGTAGAAAAAATCAAATGATAAGATAACAAGGCTGGCAAAACACCACCCCACGGTTCTTAATCAGGTTCCCCCTTGTTGGTGGTTTTGGAGGTAATGCACTCTGGCCATACAAGATGCATTCAAGTCTGTACGTCCCCTCATTTCACGACTTATTCTTTGTGACATTTTCATTCTTATTTACTTTATTTATATTCAGACTAATATCCTCATCTCTGTTTTTATTATCACATTGCAGCTGTCGCGCTTTCCGACCTTGTTTGGGTGGCTGTCATTCTAGGTAAACTTCAGGCAATTTTGAAGTGAGACCTTTCCGCTGTTGGTATCTTGTCCTTACTTAATATGGCTCATTTATTGTTTCTTCAGTTTTCACCAAGTCTGTGCTGCCTGGCCAAGGGATTGAACACCCCAGTAGCTGAAACATTGTGATCACAACAGCAAAGATGAGGACATTAGTCTGAAATTGTCATCCTCGTCCCCAAACTCTCTCCTCCCATTTTTGAAACTTCTTTGAAATCAACTACGCTAACCTGACAAATTGAGGGCTTCAGTTTTCATGCAAGATGTTTTTGGTTATTTAACATGAGAAATTTGCGCAGATATATTAATCTGGGATTGTGTTAATCTTCAGGTATGTCAAGTGACTTATAACTTTTGCAAGGTTTATCTTCAGTATCACGATGCTTTCAGGTCTGCATCTCCCCCCCCCCCCCGTAATAGGTCCGTGTGTATACAAAATTTTGTACAACAGTCTTGAAAGTACAGTGTCGAATACTTTTTCTTATCTGTCTATATTTCTGAGATGAGATATTGTGACTCTTTACGCTATTTATATTGTTCGGACTGTTATCCTCATCTTTATTGTCATGTTCATCACAGGGTGTGCCCAAAGACACATGGCCCAGTTGGATAAAAGCTAGAAGTTGAAGTAATCCAGTGGCGAGAAGCCACTAGGTAGGACGCAAGGGGTTACAGAAGATTTGGAGCAAGATAGGAGTGATAGAGGAAAGGATGAGGAGAAGGATAGTGGATAAATCAAGGCAATTGGAGATGTCGATTGACATTACATTTGAATAGCTGGAGATTATAACTCTCAGGGAAACAGGAATAGGGAAGGGAGTTCCACAGGCGAGAGGTGGGAGATATGAAGCTATTGGAGTAGAAGAGACGGCTATATTTAGTAGTTTCGACAGTGAAAGGGTGAGAGAGGGATGCCAGCCTCGTAGGGTGCTTGAACTCATGAAGTCTGGGAAGCAGCGAATGCAGCTCCTCGGAGCAATTGCCATGAAAGTATTTGTAAAACAGACAGAGAGTGGCGACGGCGAATCTGTGAGAGAGCGACTGTAGACGAGACACAAAGAGTCGTGAGTTCAATACCTGACCACATCAGAGATGATCAAAACTTGGAGAGTCAAGTTATTAAAGGGAAGTAACTGAGTTATCCAGAAAAGACAGCACATGGGACTAAAACAATCTACTCCATTGGACGAAATAAAGGGTTCGGTTCAAATTCCAATGTGCATTACCAGAGCGTACGATGGCCGAAACATTGTGAATATGGCAATGAAGATGGGGACAACAGCCTGAACAATGTAATTAGTGTAAATACTTTTTCTTAGTAAAGAAAGTAAGCAGATTGAATTTTTTATTTTGAGGTCTCATTTTTCTTCATTGCCTCTGTATATACTTAACAGGGGTTAATTCGTTTTTTGCTTTTTTTTTTCAATGTTGAGATTTCATTAATTATTCTTACAATCATGTGGAACCTTTGCCAGAATGCTAGTCAAGAAATGATCGCTCGGCTGGGCCCATGGGAGAGTACATCTGATGTTATGGAGTGTCAAAACTTTCTATGACCTGAGAAGAGACGTCACTGAGGAAGAATTCTCACTTGCAATATCTGTGTATAAACGAACTATTTATAAATTTACTTTTGACAGAATAGAATTATTTTATGACAATCAGATGGCAGTTGGACATTGACTTCTCTATATCCAATAGGATGTATTTGTGCCTTGTTGCATCAACTTGGGCAGTTAAAGCTTACGTCTTAAGCTGTGGCTTATAAAAATTAATATTTGGATTTCTTTCTCTGTTTTATTTTTTTAACTTTGGAAAGAACAACTGATTTAAAAAAAAAAAAGAAAATAATTATTCAGCATCTTTTCAGCTTATAGCCACATCATTTTGAAACACCAGCTCCCATACAATCACTGAACTTAAGCAATGTCAAGATCACCCAAGTTTAGAAATATCAAGTTTGGCCAGTACCTACATGGATGACTGCTTGGGAATGCCAAGTGCTGTAAGTTTGGATGTGCCAGGAGTGTAATGGATAAACGGCTCAGAATTGTTAAGCTAAGCCATCTTGGGTAAAATAACTACGTCCGACAGCAAGGCCTCTGATCAGGAGGTTTTGAGGAGCGTGTAACCACCTCTTAATTGCTGGTGTTCCCAGGTCCACCCTGACCCAGGATGGTAGCACCTGTTAGGGTCCTAGCTATGGGCAAATAGTTAACCGCTAAACTGGAGGTCAAAACACTATGAAAGTGTAAAAATAGGTTTTAATATCACAAATACTTTTTTTGTAAAAAGAATTATTACCAGAAAACATTATTACCAACCAGTAATACATTTTTGAAAAAAGATATTACCGGCAATAAAAAATTTTGTTGGTATTAAATAATCCATTGAGGTTGATATGTCGCAAACCAAACCAAACCAAAAGCTAAGTTCCAATTCTGGTTAGGTTTGTTTTATTCGATTACATGCAAAAACACTTGGGAAAGATCTATCTCTATGTAATAGAAGGCATGTCCTTTCCAATTAAGCCAAAGAATAGCATCTTTGTCAGGACTTTTACAAATCTATATCTGCTAGCCATATCATGTTGAAACAGTGGTTCCTGTATGATCACTGAAGGTAAGCAACATTGAGCCTCGTCAGCACCTAGATGGGTGACCGCTTGGAAATACTAGGTGCTTTAAGCTTGGATGTCTGGGTAGTATAATGGATGATGGCTCAGAATCGGATATCAAAGAGCCAAGTTCTAATTCTAGTTGGGTTCGTCATATTCATTTTTTGTGCAATTACTTTCGGGAAAGTTATGAATCCAGCACTTCTCCCCCCAGCTATGGGTTAATTAGTAGAATTTTTGCCAGTAGTCAGTAACTCATTATTATCTCTAAAAGTCCTTACAATATTAAAGATATTTTCTAACTTTGAAAAATCTGATAAGCTGTAACCCCACCCCACCAAATAGTCAATCACTCTATTTTTATTGTTTAATTTGGATCAGTTTACTGCTTTCGTTGTTTTTGTCACTTTTATTTTAGTCCCTTTTAAGCTTTCTCACCTTTGATGGGTTTTCGGTAATTTTGAACAAAATACTTTTTGCTGTCATTAGTTAAATAGACTGGTCAAAAAAAAAAAAAACGGAATTGTATTTGAAAATAATTTTTATCGAGCGATTAGTATTCTTTTGAACTTGACACTCCTCGGGCCGCACCACATGTCAGAATTGAACAAAATTGATTTTTTTTTTTATTCATTTAAAAGGAGTTTCTGTTCATAATATTGATACATTGTCAAATCAAGCCCTGACATTTTACAGAGTTATCTACACTTAACTTTTATTTACAAATGTCATGCCTTGAAAATCTGCTTAGGATTTTTTTTTTTTTTTTTTAGAGAAATCATTCCGATAGCCAACGCATGTCCTTTCCAATTAAGCCAAAGAATAGCATCTTTGTCAGGACTTTTACAAATCTATATCTGCTTGCTTTATTTTTGTACCCAAAACCTAAACACTGCAATTTGTATGTTTATCATCTGTCTATATCTCTGAGATGAGCTATTGTAACTATTTACACTATTTGGACTGTTGTCCTCATCTTTATTGCCATATTCTCGACGTTTCAGCTGTTGTATGCTCTGGTCTTCTTCAGGCATTATATGCAATTTTGAACTGAATCTTTTATTTATTAGGTTGGTGCAAAAATAATGACGTAATAATGTCGTTTTTTGACGTTAAAAAATACGTCAAAAAACGACATTATTACGTCATTATTTTTGCACCAACCTAATAGTTCATGGGCATAAATTGTTCTAATTCCACGTGCCATGCCTTTGAATATCTCAGTTTCAGTTAATTCCACTTTAGAAACTTAACAAAAACTTGATGAAAAAAACTGAAACAGATGTCCAAAAGAGGCATGGAATGTGGAATTAGAACAATCTACACCTGTGGACTAAACAGAGAGTTTGGTTTGAAATTCCACTGTATATCACCTGAAGAAGGCTGGAGCATACAATGGCTGAAACATTGCGGATATGGCAATAACAGTCTGAACAATGTAAATAGTGTTTTATGTTGACGGTAATTTTATAAACAGATTTCTTTTAAATAAACAACAGATATACACGTTTTTATGTGTTTTATTGGCGGAAAATATTTTAGTCAAGTAATTGGCGGGTGAAATAGATTTTTTTTTTCTTTTTGTTTTACAACAAGACTTGTCATGAAAGAACACCCAGGTGTACACATTGCTAAAGCAGAGTAACATTTTTAATTAACAAAAACCTAAAAAGATATGTAGGTAAGCACATTATCAAGGGACGATATTTGTCAATGAATTTAAGTGCAGGTATGAGTGAATATGTTGGCCTATCACCCATTTCATAGTCCTCCCAGGTCGTTTGAACATGAATAGAGGTTAATCCCTTGTTTCTTGTTTAGGATTGGGTTTCCAGTTGCTTCTATATTTCTAACATCTCCCCCTAATAGCTAAAATTTTATTTATTTACTTATTCTTTCCCAATAGGTGAACCTATTGACCAGTTCACACTCCTCCTCAGTCTATTAAACAGGAGTAAAGGTTTATCTCTTGTTTCCTGTTTAGGATTAGGTTTATAGTTCCTTCTAAAGTCTTCATTCTTTTTCACTCCCAGTAGCCTCCTTTCTGGGAGACACGGTGGAGTAATGGATAGCGGCTTGGATTGAGGAATCGGAGAGCCGAGTTCAAATTCCAGTTGATTCCATTACATTCACTTACGTGCTAATACCCTTGGGAAAAGTATGAATCCTCCTCTTCTCCCCCCAGCTATGAGTAAATAGTGGGACAGACAGGGTTTTATAGCATTGGATGGCAACCGGTCTACCGCAGGAAGAAATGGCAACCTACTGCGGAGAAAAATCTGCCTCGTCAGTTATGTATCAAAAGATCGCCTAAGCATGTATCACACATGGCAAATAACTGAACTGAGCCCCCTGTCATAAATCAAGGATTGATTTGGAACTGTATCGATATTATGAACATTTGATAAAAAAAATGTTTTCTCTCTTTTTTTTTTTTTTTTTTTTTTTTTAAACACTATTTAAGTAGTAGTACCCATTTTTTTTATTGGGCTTTAAAAATTGATATTTTAGAAGTATAAAGAAAAAATAACCAAAACAAAGCGAGAGAAATATTAAAGAGAAGAAAATAAAGAGTTTCCTTACAGTCAAATGTTGGATTGAAAGATATAACAGCAAAAGAAAAAGAGAGCTAACTGGTTATCGCTCTTCAGGGCTCAATCAAAGACAAAACATAAATATGTGCACGATGACTAAAAATCCCAGATAGATTACACGATAAGACAAGATTTCAGTAAACCTACTAAAGGAGTTATGGTGGAGTAATGGATAGCAGCTCGGAGTGAGGAATCGGAGAACTGAGTTTGAATTCCCATCAAATCCGTTACATTCATTTACATGCTAATACCTTTGGGAAAGGTATGAATCCTCTTCTCCCCACCACCTCCAAAAGCTATGGGCAAATAGCAGGACAGACCGGGTTCTATAGCCTTGGATGGCAACTGGTCTACCGCAGAAAGAAATGGCAACCTGTGGGGAAAAAGAAAATCTGCTTTGTCAGTCATGCATCAAAAGATATATGAGCGCCTAAGCATGTATCACGCATGGCAAATAGCTGACTGGCTGAAGGAATGCACAACTGTCGTCGAGGCTTTTTTTTTTTAATCTATATCTGTTTGCTTTATTTTTTGGAACCCAAAATGTAAGCACAGTAATTTTTAAATGAAATTTTTTAATCTGACTTTATTTCTTATGACTATAAACATAAAAATTATATCATTTATAAAACTAGCAGATATAGACCTGTAAATAACCCAACAAGAACTTCAATATAATTATTTGAATTAAATTGAGTTAAAGTAAGCTCTGTTCCATCTTCAAGTGGAATTTTTTTGGAATCCAAAAAAAATTTCACTTGAAGATGGAACAGAGCTTACTTTAATTCAAATAATTATATTGAAGTTTTTGGTTCTTGTTTTGAAACTTGAGACCTCTTATGTAGCGTGTTGGAATCATATTTGTAAATAAATAATTATATTTATGCCCTACTTTTGTATAGAGTACTATTTTTTAAAAATAATAACAAAAATACTAAAGAACTTTGGATTATTTACCTAACCAGTTCTTTCCTATTTTCTATATATTTTCACACACATATATATATATATATATATATATATATATATATATATATATATATATACGCACACTGTTTAATAATGAAAGCATCCAAATTTCATATGCTTATGCTTACTGATGGGAACACTTGAATGTGCCGACAATGTAGCACTGTACCTTTTTTTTTTTTTTTTTTTTTAATGCTTATGTTTACCCTATGCAAGGCCCAAGAGTCACTCTTGGTAGAAGGTTACTTAATGAGGTATGTGATATGAATGTAAAAGGAAGTAAAAAAGAAGTGAGGATAAGAAAGATAGATAACGACCAAGTCTCGACTTGAAGAGGTTAAAATCGTAATACCCAAGGAAGAATCTAGGAGGGCGTTTCTTCAATGAAGACCCCCCCCCCCCGACTTGAAGAGGGTCAAGATTACAGTGTCCAGGGAAGCATCCACACGCGAGTATGTTACACAAAGTAACAGTTCCCAGAAAAGAAAACAGCAACACATGAAATTCCGTGACAAATATTTATTCACACAGACAGCAAGAGATTCCATGATACAGATTTATTCATACAAACACAAGAAGGAAAAAAATAGTCCCAAAGAGGGACCTTCTTTTTTTATTTTATTTAAAGTGCTGAATCGAGTGAATGACGTTTATATATACAGTATAACCCGAATATAAGAGAGTTGTCGGGACCGGAGAAGAAGTCTCTAATATCCTGGGTTTCTCTTATATCCGGGTTTGTTCTATTTTGTTTCAGGTAAGTATGGCTCTAATTTGGGACAGATAAAATCTCTCTTATATCCGGGTTTCTCTTATATCCGGGTTACACTGTGTGTGTGTGTGTGTGTGTGTGTGTGTGTATATATATATATATATATATATATATATTTTTTACAACAGTCGCAGATGTAAGTGGTTATTTTTTTGCCAAAACTTGAATTTATTGAATGTTTTTACTTTTTATTTTATTTATTTTTTTTTATTAAAAAAAAGAAAAAGAAAAAAAAAAAATTGTTTCAAATTTTTTTTTGACGGAACCAGATTTGTTCTCTGAATGGATACTTCATTTGAAAATTGGCCAAACTGGGCAGTGCTGACTGCAACTCCTCACCTTGACACATTGGTCAATGATGTCGATAACTTTCAAACCTAAAAAAAAAAAAAAAAATATTATACATAATGATAAGAAAAATATAAAATATAATAATAACTAGCAGGAGAGCCCGGCGTTGCCTGGGGATGTAACAGTAAGAAACAGATCAAGTATTGACCATCATAAAGACTGAAAAATAAAATTGACAAAGGTTATTGTTTAAGGTTGACGGACACGCATGTTTTAATTAGTTTTTTTTTGTTTTTTTGTTTTTTTTGTTTTTCTTTACGAATTGGTCAAACCCAAACTCAAACAAAAACATTGCTTTCAATCGTTATGAGTCTATCGATTGAATAGAATTTTATTATAAACAATTGTCTTGTAAATGGAATTTTTAAAGCATTCTGAATGTAAAAATAAAGAAAAAAGACACTTGCAAGACAATAAGAAACACTACCTGCCAAAAAAAAAGTGAAGTTTTGTTGAAATTGGTTGAAAAATGTAGGAAATCCGATCCCATATATAAACACACACACACAGACACAAACAACCTGGGTTTTATAATAAGTATAACTCTATATCAGTTGTCCCCCTTTCATTCTAGTGACAGAATTGTGTTTTCAAATTGATTTCTTGCAAACACAGTTGTGTTTTTCCAATTTTTGGCACTGTAAGGACCACCGCAAGGTAATTTTACGCAGTCCTGTGAAGTTTTGTTGAAATCGGTTGAAAAATGTAGGAAATCCGATTCAATATATAAACGTACACACACACACACACACACACACACACACACAATCTGCATTTTATAATAAGATTAAAGATTTTTTAGGGCAAACATGGACCTTCATGTCTGCAATGAGTGTCAAAAGGATAGTCTCTCCCATAACACCAATTTTTTTTTAACTACCTTTGCTCTTCAACAAAGCTCGTTTTTAAAAAGCAATGGTTAGAATTGTAATAAAACTTCAATTTACACATTTTTTTTCTTCTTGAGAATTTACAACAAAAACATTAAACACCATTAGATTCTTTATTCACAGGAAAAATTTTATGTTTACAACATTATAAAAAATAATGCAATACTATATTTTATCATTTGCTAATTTATAAAGGAATAAATGTGAAAACATTTTTTTTTTTTCATAAAACGTATAATAACATTTACTAAATTATTAAAATGTGAACCAACTCTAAGGAAATCCTTATTTACCATTTTATAAAGTCGAAATCAGTTGGCAATTAGCTGATGTATTGCCAACAAACAATCTAAATTAATAGTGTTTATTATTTTTACTGTCAATTCAAGAAAATGTATAAATTCACTTTCATTATATGTTTAAATTTTTTTTTACAATTCTAATCAACGCCTTATAAAACAAACATTGGCAAAGTGTGAAAAACAACATTATTACGTCATTATTTTTGCACCAACCTAATAGCATTCTAGCATGCAAAAAAAAAAAAAAAAAAAAAAAAAAAAAAAAATCGATACCTACATTCGTCCCTAGTGGGAAAAATTTTAATCTGCATGGCACTTTACTCCACTTGGCTCATTTGCTTGCTTAAACTCAACGTTGATTCTGATTCCGCAGAACTGGATTGGGTGTGAAAAAGTCTTTGTTGCTAACATTCTTTTTTCATTTGGTTTTTCCAGTTACGAGTCCTTTTTTTAAAGCTGATCGTTTTGTGTTCATTTTGTTTAGTTCTTTTTTCATAACAGATTTAATGTTTAGTATAGAGCTTAGAAAAAATTTGCAGTGTAAGATAGGCAAGAAGTAAGACATGTAGCAACATCAGCACGGCAAAGGGCACTCCTTTAAAGGCAAGGAAGGGCAAAAATATTTTAAGTCAAGTGATAGCGATTGCTGTATGAGTTGTACGATTTTTGAATCAAGCACGGGCAGCGCCGGGCCATGCTGCTAGTACAACCTAAAAGCAATGATAAATTTCATTTATATAAAACAAAATCAACCTAACACCTGAGGAAGGAATTTATAGGATAGACTGTAAAAAGTGTCACAAGAGATACATAAGTGAAACACCTATGGATTTATTAACACGATTTATATTTGGACTATTATCCTTATCTTTATTGTTGTGCCCTCTGGCCTTTCTCAGGTGTATATCAATCTGGAAAACAGTCTCACCCCGTTGATTAAATAAAGGGTTCAATTCAGAATTTTCTGTAGGTTACTCAAATCATTATACACCTAAGGAAGGACACAATGGCCAAAATGTTATAACAACAGAAATAAAATGAGGACAATAGTCTGAATATAAATAAATCCCAGAAATTCTAACAAACTTATGTTGATTGATTTTTTTTGTTTAATGGCATATCAAATCCTTGGGAGTCATTTAATTTTCTTAGTTTTGAAGTAATAAAAATATGGCATGTTATTCTGCTTTCACAACTGAATACATGGTCGATGATGCTCTGCTTTTGTGCATATACATGTCTATGGAGACAGGATTACTAGAGGCAATGACATGTGTGTTTTATGTTGTAGATTTGTTGCAGTTATATTTTGGAATACAGTTTGATTTTCTTTAAGAAATTGTAGGATATATATATATATATATATATATATATATATTTTTTTTTTTTTTTTTTTTCTAAGCGTTTCACCCCAAGCAAGGTGGGAAGCCACTAGCACACAAGGGGTTACAGAGAGATGGAGCGAGAGCAAATAGGAGTGATAGAGGAAAGGATGAAGAGAAGGATAGGTGATAGATCAGGGCATCTGGAGATGTTGATTGACATTACATTTGAATAGTTGGAGATTATAGCTATCATGAAAACAGGAAGAGGGGAGCGAGTTCCACAGGCGAGAGGTGTGAGACATGAAGCTATTGGAGTGGAAAAGACAGCTACATTTAACAGTTTTGACAGTGAAAGGGTGTGAGCGAGATGCCTGCCTAGTAGAACGCTTAAATTCATGAAGTTTGGGAACCAGCAAAAGCAGCTCCTTGGAGTAGTTGCCATGAAAGTATTTGTAAAAAAAAAAAAGACAGAGGGAGGCGACGGCACATCTGTGAGAGAAAGACTGCAGACGAGATGCTAGATCAGGCCAATTATGTTGCATATCTGTCTCTGGATCTTATCAAGAACCTTGAGACAAACATAAGGGACACCAGACCATATATGGCAGCAATGAAATATGGATTAATGTTGTGAAAGAGTTCTTTCATGTTGGTTGGTTGATTTTGTTTAGTGACATATCAATCTCCAGGGATTATTTAAAGCTGAAATCTAAATATTTTGAATACAATTTTATTGCTTCTACTGAATATATTTTAAATGTATGCGTTCAACTACTGATAAAATGTATAATTGGACATTTTGCTATCAAATGTAATGTTGGTCTTGCTGGTAATTTTACTGTAAAATATATGCCTATAAAGTATGTTATAAAGAGTTCCATCTACCCAATTTCACTCATAAGGCTTCGGTCAAACAGTGGTATGGTTTTCAGGCACTTTCCAAAGATGCTGCATGCTGGGATTGCCTCCCCAATATCGATAACATCAAGGTCATCTTCCTGACAAATCAACCAGGGTGAGATTTGAACCTGGGTCTCATTGTCAGAAAGCGAATGTTCTAATCACTTGGTCATATTGAGGTCATTAGTTTTTGGGGGTTTTTTTTGGCCACTAGTGTGCAAGTGGATACAGATAATGTAAGTAAGGGAAAAGACGGGGTATTGGATGGGGGGGCTGAGAGAAGGATAAAAAAAAGAACAGGTATCAAAGCAACAGAAGATGTCGATTGACATTACACTTAAATTTTTGAAGAATTATAGTTATCAGGGAAGCAAGTAAGAGGAAGGGAGTTCCACTTTCGGGAAGTGTGAGAGAAGCTGTTGGGGTAGAAGAGGCAGCTATATTTAACTGTTTTAACAGTTAAAGGGTGGGATCGAGATGCATAAAGGTCATCTTCCAGTGCGAACTTTCTAAAGAGCATGATTATTTACAACATAAAAAAATGCTTGGAAGAAGCATTTTGTAAAACAACAGTTAAAAAAAAACTTGTCATTGCTTTTTGACACAACTTAAATGCGCAGTAATTTAGACAAGTAAGATCAGTTAAGAGCAGTAAAAAGGCAATTAATTACGCTTTCACGAGGAAAGTGTTCTGCAGGGAATGTAGTTAAACAAATCCCATAATATTGGACAAATGAATGCGACTGAGTCTGAAATTTTATTGTCGATAACTTCAAAATGGTAGGTTTTATCAAAATTTGGGTGTTATTTTTGAGTTCAGCATATACATCTACATAGAAATATGATGATTTGGGAAAGTTATAATAGATTTTCTTTGCATGGCTTAAAAAGCAAATTTACAACCCCCGCCAAAAAAAAAAAAACAACCCTAATCTAAGCAACAAGGGGCGTCTAAGTGTATTAGCGCCAAAAATTTAGCTTCAAATAAGGAATTTATTTAAGTTACTTAAAAAAATGCGTTTTTAGAATGTCCGTGGTTTTAACTTCAGCCACTGAGATGCAATGGGGTTATTCATTCAGTGAGAAAGGATACATGAAAAAGGAAACATTAGAAACGTTTAATCGAAAATTATATATCGGTTATATTATTCCGAAGTAAGGTACTATTACACTTTCGATCCACCCCAACAAGCTTTACATGTACACCTTGAAATCCTGTCGTCCACCGATGGCAAATAGGTTTGTTCCCTATGACAACTGTTGCAAGCAATGCAATTCAGATTGACTGCTCGCAAACCATAGTTACGACACCAGTCAATGCAATTTGAACTATCAATATTGTTGTAATGTAAAACTGTGCCCTAATTTTCATTACATTTATTTATGTGCTAATACCCTTGGGAATGAGTATGAATCCTCTTCTTCTCCCCCCCCAGCTATGGGTAAAATAGCAGGACAGACTGAATTCTATAGCCTTCGATGGCAACCTACTGCAGAGAAAAAAAAAAAAAAAATGCCCCATCAGTCATTTATCGAAAGATACATGATCGCCTAAACGTGTATTACACATGTCACATAACGGACTTCAGGAGGCACGTTGGAGTAATGGATAGTGGCTCAGATTGAGGAATCAGAGAGCCGAGTTCGAATTCCAGTTGAATCCATTACAATCACTTACGGGCTAATACCCTTGGGAAAGATATGAATCGTCCTCTTCTCCCCCCAGCTATGAGTAAATAGCACAACAGACTAGGTTCTGTAGCCTTGCATAGCAACTGGTATA
This sequence comes from Acanthosepion lycidas, assembly GCA_963932145.1. Classification (NCBI taxonomy): domain Eukaryota; kingdom Metazoa; phylum Mollusca; class Cephalopoda; order Sepiida; family Sepiidae; genus Acanthosepion; species Acanthosepion lycidas. The sequence continues at coordinate 94,519,496 of OZ010575.1, forward strand.
CCGCAGAAAGAAATGGCAACCTACTGCAGGAAAAAAAAAAAAAAAAAAAAAAAAAAAAAACATGCCTGGTCAGTCGTATATTGAAAGATACATGATCACCTAAGCATGGATGACACATAACTGACTGATGTCTTCAAAAAACAAAAAAAAACCTGTCGATTGGGAATGTGTTGAACGCCAGCGATAATACTTGGTCTGAAATGAACAGTGAAGTATGTGCAGTGATAAATGAAAGCAGCACAAAAAGGATAGCCACGTGTAATAAACGGAAAAAATTACATCGCGGCGAAAAAAATTACAAGGGTGGTGGGGAGTGAAAGTGTAATAGGGCCTGAATTCAAAACCTTTTTTTGCTCCCTAAACAGTGGGAGATCATTACATTCCATTTTCGCTTCCATCTTTGTGCAATAATCAGTTCATAAAAAAAATCGAGGTTCATTTTTTAAAAACAATAAACGGGAAATATGAACTTTCTATAAAAGTAAAATTTATTTCCTGCCTTTGGCAATTTAGCAAAGACTAGCAGTAGAGCCCGGCGTTGCTCAGGAATGTAACAGTAAGAGATAGATAAAGTATCGACCATCATAAAGACTGAAAAATAAAATTGACAAAGATTATTGTTTAAGGTTGACAGACATGCATGTCTTAATTAGTTTTTCTTTTTTTTTTTGTTTTTTTTACGAATTGGTCAAACCCAAACTCAAACAAAAACATTGTTTTCAATCATTATGAGTCTACCGACTGAATAGAATTTTATTATAAACAATTGTCTTGTAAATGGAATTTTTAAAGCATTCTGAATGTAAAAATAAAGAAAAAAGTGTGCAAGACAATAAGAAACACTACCTGCCAAAAAAAAGTGAAGTTTTGTTGAAATCGGTTGAAAAATGTAGGAAATCTGATTCAATATATAAACGAACACACACACACACAAACAACCTGGGTTTTATAATAAGTATAACTCGATACGAGTTGTCCCCGCTTTCATTCTCGTGACAGCGATACCTCTTAATTGTGTTTTCAAATTGATTTTGTGCAAAAACAATTGTGTTTTACTAATTTTTGGCTCTGTCAGAACCACCACAAGGTAATTTTACATAGTCCTGTGCAGTTTTGTTGAAATCGGTTGAAAAATGTAGGAAATACGATCCAATATATAAACGTACAGACACACACACAACCTGGGTTTTTTTTAATAAGTATGATCAGAGAATTAGCCGGTTTAAATTAAATTTTCAGTACTTATTTTAGATAATGAATTTGAATAGGTCCTATTTTTAGTTTTAGAAAACTTTGTGGAAATGTTTTTTTTTTTTTTCTTTTCTTTAGGGTTAGCCAGTTTTACTAACTGCCCCCTTTTTTACATAAAATCCTGAACATGATTCAAAAAGTGTTTGCAATTAATTATCATTTAAAAAAAAAAAATCTGTTTTAAAAAAATGCAGCCTGACAAGATTCGTATTTATTTATTTTTATTTATTTTTTATTCATTTTTTTTTTTTTTTTTTTTTTTTTTTTTTACAAATAAATTTTTTTTTAAAAATTAGTTTTAACTTTTCGGATAATTTGTTTTTTCAAGCCCCGCACTAAATATCTATTAGGCTGGTGCAAAAATAATGACGTTTTTTGACGTTAAAAAATACGTCAAAAAACGACATTATTACGTCATTATTTTTGCACCAACCTAATATTAAAAATTGCCCAAATCGTTATATTTCCATGTAAATTTACATTCTGAACTTGAAAATAACAATTAAATTTTGATAAAATCAACTCAACTGTTTTGGAGTTATTGACAATTAGAGACTCAGTCGCGTTCAGATTTACGTACAAACTAAACTAAAGTCATTGAATTCAAATTTATTTTTTTCATTCGAACATTTTTAAAAAAGCATAAATTAAATATCAGGTATTACTTATATAAGCTTAATTTGTTGACACAACGCCACAAATGAACAACTAACGTCAGAGCGCCCTTACTGAGGGAAATAAAAACACGTGCTCGCTTTGAAAAACCTACTCCTTCCTGTTTTGCTACCTCGTCTATAATTACTACTCTTACTTTTACTCCGAATTTCCTCCTGCTCGTTATTACCTAATTTCTCCCACTGCAACTCTTAGCTGACAGCTTTTCACGCTTCATTTCCTCTTCTTAGTCTTCCTTGTGCAATGACTGTGTAGTAGTGGGTTCGAGCCTTACTGTACATTCCACACCGGCGATCTTGTCTCAAGACTAATTTTATTTTAAACTAAAATGATTCAAAGGAATCACACACACAAACACGAAAATTGAGACATAAATATTCCCCTGAAAGGAAAGACAATATTAAATAAATTTTAAGTAGGAATGGGAAATTACAACCACCACCACTTCTTCTTTTAATAATAATAGTAGTAGTAGTAGTGGTAGTAGTAGTAGAAATGTTTTTCGACTCTCTCCTTTCAATGAATAGGGATTATTGTACCCACTAACCTTGTATGTCGCTTCACTTCAGCTTGTCACATCTTGCTCAAATGAGAGCCGCCTTCTCACCACTCGCATAAATAGTTTCCGTCTCGTTTCTGCGTCCCTGGCTTGTAAGAAGACCCTTGAGACCAGCATTTGATTTCAGAGGTAGCATGCATATGACGAATAAACTCTGTGTCCAAGGTTGGGTCGATTGGATTTTTGTACGCCCTACAACTGTCCTGATGTATCTGTACGTACCGCCATGTGCCTTTTCAGTCTAGATGATGACCTGCAAACCTTGTTGCAGATTGTTGGCAGAACGATGAGGCAGGTTGCTATAGTTGGCTTGCTACTGGCTCTTGTGAATGTAGTATTATTACGAGGAATGAAGATACATAGGGTTTAGAGAGAGTCAGACTGCTCGCTTTATTCGCCATATGCTTTTTCGGACACTCTCCTCCCCGAACGCTTTTCTAACTTCCTTTATTAGCGAGTTAGTCTAGGGGAGATAATTGGAATCCTAATATTACATTCACTTTTTTTTTTTTTTATAAAGAATCGAGAAAAAGAAACAGGGAATTTTTTTTAAAAATGAATAAATTTTCTCATTCGATGAATCTTATTATGGTTCTTATGTGTACTGTCGTGCCAGAGAGTAGAATTGCGTCATGCATTTCATGTTGGACATATTGGCTTGGGTCATCTGGTGGTAAGTTTGTCTTTCTACCCTTGGTGTAGGATTCAGGGTTGATGTTTGAGGAATTTCGAATGGAATTATAATTACCTTATGACTCGTTCTGGTTTTAGACAAGTCTGTAGTGCCACGCCTACATTTTCTCCAATTCTAATTGGTCAATAAATACATACTAAAAAATAACAGGACAATTTATCTATCGCATTCCACCATAGTAAATTTGTTCTTACACTTTGTTCAAAAACAAGCTTTGCTACAAAATCGCTGGTTGGTCCATTTTCCGTCCAATCGGATATTTTTCATGTATATTCAAAAATATATCCAGTGTCTCTGCTGGGAGCCACCCTATACATTCCAAAAAAAAACAAAAAACAGTAGTAGTTCCAGAACCACAGTCGAGTGTACCCAGAGACAATAGATCTCATCTACTCACTCGTGTTTTAAATCCTACTTACAACGCGCATACATACACACAATACAGAACTTTATTTGATACACCACCAGTTCTCAGTGGACATACCAAGTTAAATCAACTCTGTAAGTTGCAACAACTGAACAATTTTCTGAAAGAAATATTCTATTTTCAACACGGAACTCTGAACATTTTACTCTGGCAAATCTTCTTTAAGACATTTCCTTACAGTCAAGGGGAAGCTACTTTTTTCTCCCTTTTTCACTCATATTACAACTACTTTGTATTATTGTTGAATTTAATATACATATTTCTTCGTTAAACAGAATTGGTTCTCATTGTTCTTTTTCCTTGATGTTTTAAATTATTATGTATGAATGTTGATTACCTTCTCAACACGCAGCCGCATTATCTATTTAACCCATTCAACATTGGTGACCACAACACTCAAGAAGTAATACATTCTACAATTGGTCAACCCGACGTTCTAATCAACATTCTACAAGTCTTCCCTCAGGTGCTGGTGGTTTCTGTGGAAGATTTGTCCGGATGGAGTCTGCACGAGGTATGATCGTGGGTCAGTGCACGCTTACGTGACAACTACCTACCTGTAGCTGTAACGGCATTCACCCGGGGTGGGTTGAGCTGGCTCCAATATTGGAGTTTTATGGGAATTTGGAATTCACAAGCGGTCCCCAACCTGCATGTATAGCACATGTGATTTTGATTATAGTGGTGAAGGTTTCGTGCAGGACCATCCACACTTTTTGAAGGGCCGATTACAGAGACCTGGGGCACTACGGGCCCCAAACGACCCTCCGCAGGTTTTGAATTCAGAGTTTTCCTTCTCCTAGACCAGTTGCCATCCAAGGCTATAGAACCCAGTCTGTCGTGCTATTTACCCATAGCTGGAGGGAGAAGAAGAGGATTCACACCTTTCCCAAGGGTATTAGCACGTAAGTGAATGTAGTGGATTCGACTGGAATTCGAACTCCGCTCTCCGACTACTCCACCGTGCCCCCTACAACTGCAGTTGTCCATATACCCGAATCCATGTTCAGCACTAATATGATGTCCTATCCGAAGATTGGGGAGACGTTTTGTGTTCGGGTCATAAATGTGTTTACTGTTTACTGTCCTGCTGGCCTCTAGTACAGTCAAGTTGATATTCCCTCTTTTTGCCTGGCGTGGTTGTGTAGCGGTATTGACAGCCTATAAATCGACCCTTACTTTTTTTTTTACTTTACAAATGTGTAAGCAAACGAAAAGCAAACAAGAGAAACAACATGAAAAACAGTTTTTATAATAACAAGAACAATAAAAGTATGTAAAGATGTACAAGCATAGGAGTTACTTCCCTTTGATTGGAATTAAAGTCTTTACTAATGAAATATTTTTCTATCTGAGCTCATAGGAAGTTGAATGAACTTGCCACTCAAAATGTTCCCTGTGAGAATTGAAAAAATACTGCAAAGCTGAAAATAAATAAATAAATTCGAACTCAGCTCTCAGAAGAGTTGAAGGAGTAAATGTTCCGTAATGTTTAATTAGTTTCCGTTACTTGTAATTGAATATTCGTAATATGTTGATGTTTACCACCATTTTTTTTTATTATCAATATCAATATTCGTACAAAAAGTGGATCACAGAGCTTATCCAGCTTAGTAAATATTTTCAGAAAATCTCAACTTCTAATTGGTCACTTAATATTTAATAACATCGACCTACTTCTTGACCTGACCAAAAAGATAATTCCGCCCAAATCTATCAAGCTTCTGTGAGCCTATCACGTGACCAAAGTTAGCAATAAAATATGAAACGCCTTTCATCTTCGACAGTACGCCGATCAGAATCCTTTGAACTCGTCACACAGTTCCAGGCTTTACGTTAAAGTTCCTTAACATGATTCCAGCCTGAGAGAACATTCATTCACATAGAAATATTTTATGACGAACAATCAACTCAAGTTTTCCACATTCAACTTAATACACGAATCTTTTTCATACGATTTCAAGCTCAACGTTAATTATTGCAATTAACATAAACACAGCTTCTTAAGAACCACTTATTTCAACTACAGAATATTCTCTTCGAACAAGTGAAAACAAATCAAAGAGCGACAATTCCGTAAACCTTAAAGTAAGTCGTAAACAATATTTCTCTATTTCAAATACAAACTTGAACTGTTTATTTTTTTTCTTAAATTACTATAATACCCAAACATACTTTCTCAATATTGTACAGGCCATTCAACAAATTATAATCTATCAAACCAGAACTTTGATAACTTTTCATCTAAACATAAAAGGACGTTTGAACTTTTAAAAACTACCTTTTTACTTCAGTTGTTTGTACCTCTTGGTTATATAAATATTTTATTCATTGTTGTGCAAAAACTGTTGTTTCTCACGTTGTTCTTATTCTGTGTTTGTCGAATATTGAAATTTAATGTGGGAGGAAATTGTTAATTTCATCACGCAGCCTAATTTACTCAACAATTATTGATCAATATAACTTAATCCATTAACACAACCTCCACAGATGCTTATAATGTTCTGTAATAATCGTAATAAAGTTTCTGTTACTTGTAGTTGAATATTCGTAATATGTTGATGCTTGTGTAAATGCTGCTTGTGTTGAAGAGATTAATGTGGCTGCGTGTTGAAGAGCGATTAACATTTATACATTATTGAATCAAGGAAAAACAAAACGATTTTTGTTTCAACGATAAAATATATATTAAAATCAACAAATACAAAACAATTTTGTAATGTGTGAATATTAACGAAAAGAAAGTAGTTTCCCTTTATCTGTTAGCTTGAATAAGATAAAATGTAATTAAGAATGTTTCTTGAATAGAATATTCAAAGTTCTATGTTGAAATAGAATGTTGTATTCAGAAAAACATACAGTTAATTCAGTTGTGTGTTATTTGTATAACTAACAGAGTGTTGGTTTGTAACTTGGCTTCTTCACAGAAAACGAATGGTGAAATGTAATTCAAGTTCTGTCAGTGTGTGCGCAGTGAGTAGAATCGATAGTCTGTGTAGACGCGTGTGAGTTGCTGAATTCTACTGTCTATTTTTGGAACAAAACACTGCTTTTATAACTATTGCTAGGCCCCGGGAACAGAGGCGGGAGAATTGAACGAACACAGAAAATATATGATTGGGTGAAAAATTAACCAATCGGTGATTTTCTAACAAAAGCATGTTTGAGAGAGTTGATTCTGGGATTTATAATCAACGTATTCACGTGAAAAGCTCCGGGAAGCATTTCTGATTTTGGGCGGAAAATGTTTTTTCGTCAGGTCAGGAACTAGGTCGATGTTATTCGGACGTAGTTGAAAACATGATTTAAATATTAACTGACCAATGAGAGATGAATAAAATATCAAGACTCTGTGATCACTTTTTTCTTTTTTTTTTTTCACAGATTTGCCCCAAATTTGGCATTTCTAGAAAAGTAGTAGCGGGATGCTATAGTTAGCATATTTTAGTGGATTTGAAGTATTAGGTTGGTGCAAAAATAATGACGTAATAATGTCGTTTTTTGACGTTAAAAAATAGGTCAAAAAACGACATTATTACGTCATTATTTTTGCACGAACCTAATATAAGTACCACTATGGTCATAGTAAAAAAAACGCATTGTATTAGGTTGGTGCAAAAATAATGACGAAATAATGTCGTTTTTTGACGTTAAAAAATACGTCAAAAAACGACATTATTACGGCATTATTTTTGCACCAACCTAATAGTAATCAACATAAAGCTGGACCCATTGAGGTGTAACAAGTCAGTGGTCACTATTTACCATGGGTTTACCGGGATGTCGTGTCATCAGGGAATTCTGCGCTTGTGGGTGTTTGTGGGATGTATCACAGAACAGAATTGCCCTGTTAATATCTTTATTGGTGTTGTTCCAGAAGAAAAAAGAAATTTTTTACTCTTAACTCGCACTTTTCCATTCCATGATGGCCATAGTGGATCATGGGCAGTACCTCTTGTTGTATGGACTGTGGGACAATGATCCGATCGCCCTTGATCAAAATCCTATTTTCAATGGCTAACTTGTAGCGATATGCACCACAATTATTTATCTTTGGACTAGGAATGACGTGGAAAAGGACAAGCAAAGACGCTGGAGGTTACCAAATATGTAGCGGTCACAATGCAATTTGACGTAGAATAGCACATAGTATGAAATACAAGACAAAACGTAATGCTTCAAAACATAATTGAATTTATTAGGGTTGATGTAAATGCATATAAACAAATACTATTTGTTATGGTCCGGTTCCTTGTACCACGGTGATGGTCCAAGGTAGAACCAATAAAGAAGAACTCGAACATGGATATGGAATAACAGAGATATATTACAAAGAGGAATATATACAGAGAAATAGAAAGTGTTAGTGTTATGGTCCGGTTCCTTGTAGCACGGTGATAGTCCAAGGTAGAACCAATAAAGAAGAACGTGAACATGGATATGGAATAACACAGATATATTACAAACAGGAATATATACAGAGAAGTACAAAGTGTTAGTGTTATGGTTCGGTTCCTTGTACCACGGTGATAGTCCAAGGTAGAACCAAGAAAGAAGAAGTCGAACACGGATATGGAATAACACAGATATATTACAAACAGGAATATATACAGAGAAGTAGAAAGTGTTAGTGTTATGGTTCGGTTCCTTGTACCAGGGTGATAGTCCAAGGTAGAACCAATAAAGAAGAACTCGAACATGGATATGGAATAACACAGATATATTACAAACAGGAATATATACAGAGAAATAGAAAGTGTTAGTGTTATGGTCCGGTTCCTTGTAGCACGGTGATAGTCCAAGGTAGAACCAATAAAGAAGAACGTGAACATGGATATGGAATAACACAGATATATTACAAACAGGAATATATACAGAGAAGTAGAAAGTGTTAGTGTTATGGTTCGGTTCCTTGTACCACGGTGATAGTCCAAGGTAGAACCAAGAAAGAAGAAGTCGAACACGGATATGGAATAACACAGATATATTACAAACAGGAATATATACAGAGAAGTAGAAAGTGTTAGTGTTATGGTTCGGTTCCTTGTACCACGGTGATAGTCCAAGGTAGAACCAATAAAGAAGAACACGGATATGGAATAACGCAGATATATTACAAACAGGAATATATACAGAGAAATAGAAAGTGTTAGTGTTATGGTCCGGTTCCTTGTAGCACGGTGATAGTCCAAGGTAGAACCAATAAAGAAGAACGTGAACATGGATATGGAATAACACAGATATATTACAAACAGGAATATATACAGAGAAGTAGAAAGTGTTAGTGTTATGGTCCGGTTCCTTGTACCACGGTGATAGTCCAAGGTAGAACCAATAAAGAAGAAGTCGAACACGGATATGGAATAACACAGATATATTACAAACAGGAATATATACAGAGAAGTAGAAAGTGTTAGTGTTATGGTCCGGTTCCTTGTAGCAATGGTGATAGTCCAAGGTAGAACCAATAAAGAAGAACTCGAATACGGATATGGAATAACACAGATATATTACAAACAGGAATATATACAGAGAAGTAGAAAGTGTTAGTGTTATGGTCCGGTTCCTTGTACCAAGGTGATAGTCCAAGGTAGAACCAATAAAGAAGAACTGGAACATGGATATGGAATAACACAGATATATTACAAACAGGAATATATACAGAGAAGTAGAAAGTGTTAGTGTTATGGTTCGGTTCCTTGTACCACGGTGATAGTCCAAGGTAGAACCAAGAAAGAAGAACACGGATATGGAATAACGCAGATATATTACAAACAGGAATATATACAGAGAAATAGAAAGTGTTAGTGTTATGGTCCGGTTCCTTGTAGCACGGTGATAGTCCAAGGTAGAACCAATAAAGAAGAACGTGAACATGGATATGGAATAACACAGATATATTACAAACAGGAATATATACAGAGAAGTAGAAAGTGTTAGTGTTATGGTTCGGTTCCTTGTACCAGGGTGATAGTCCAAGGTAGAACCAATAAAGAAGAACTCGAACATGGATATGGAATAACACAGATATATTACAAACAGGAATATATACAGAGAAGTAGAAAGTGTTAGTGTTATGGTTCGGTTCCTTGTACCACGGTGATAGTCCAAGGTAGAACCAAGAAAGAAGAACACGGATATGGAATAACGCAGATATATTACAAACAGGAATATATACAGAGAAATAGAAAGTGTTAGTGTTATGGTCCGGTTCCTTGTAGCACGGTGATAGTCCAAGGTAGAACCAATAAAGAAGAACGTGAACATGGATATGGAATAACACAGATATATTACAAACAGGAATATATACAGAGAAGTAGAAAGTGTTAGTGTTATGGTCCGGTTCCTTGTACCACGGTGACGGTCCAAGGTAGAACCAATAAAGAAGAACTCGAACATGGATATGGAATAACACACATATATTACAAACAGGAATATATACAGAGAAGTAGAAAGTGTTAGTGTTATGGTTCGGTTCCTTGTACCACGGTGATAGTCCAAGGTAGAACCAATAAAGAAGAAGTCGAACACGGATATGGAATAACACAGATATATTACAAACAGGAATATATACAGAGAAGTAGAAAGTGTTAGTGTTATGGTCCGGTTCCTTGTAGCACGGTGATAGTCCAAGGTAGAACCAATAAAGAAGAACGTGAACATGGATATGGAATAACACAGATATATTACAAACAGGAATATATACAGAGAAGTAGAAAGTGTTAGTGTTATGGTCCGGTTCCTTGTACCACGGTGACGGTCCAAGGTAGAACCAATAAAGAAGAACTCGAACATGGATATGGAATAACACAGATATATTACAAACAGGAATATATACAGAGAAGTAGAAAGTGTTAGTGTTATGGTTCGGTTCCTTGTACCACGGTGATAGTCCAAGGTAGAACCAATAAAGAAGAAGTCGAACACGGATATGGAATAACACAGATATATTACAAACAGGAATATATACAGAGAAATAGAAAGTGTTAGTGTTATGGTCCGGTTCCTTGTACCACGGTGATAGTCCCAGGTAGAACCAATAAAGAAGAAGTCGAACACGGATATGGAATAACACAGATATATTACAAACAGGAATATATACAGAGAAGTAGAAAGTGTTAGTGTTATGGTCCGGTTCCTTGTAGCAATGGTGATAGTCCAAGGTAGAACCAATAAAGAAGAACTCGAATACGGATATGGAATAACACAGATATATTACAAACAGGAATATATACAGAGAAGTAGAAAGTGTTAGTGTTATGGTCCGGTTCCTTGTACCAAGGTAGAACCAATAAAGAAGAACTCGAACATGGATATGGAATAACACAGATATATTACAAACAGGAATATATACAGAGAAGTAGAAAGTGTTAGTGTTATGGTTCGGTTCCTTGTACCACGGTGATAGTCCAAGGTAGAACCAATAAAGAAGAACACGGATATGGAATAACGCAGATATATTACAAACAGTAATATATACAGAGAAGTAGAAAGTGTTAGTGTTATGGTCCGGTTCCTTGTACCACGGTGATAGTCCAAGGTAGAACCAAGAAAGAAGAAGTCGAACACGGATATGGAATAACACAGATATATTACAAACAGGAATATATACAGAGAAGTAGAAAGTGTTAGTGTTATGGTTCGGTTCCTTGTACCACGGTGATAGTCCAAGGTAGAACCAATAAAGAAGAACACGGATATGGAATAACGCAGATATATTACAAACAGGAATATATACAGAGAAATAGAAAGTGTTAGTGTTATGGTCCGGTTCCTTGTAGCACGGTGATAGTCCAAGGTAGAACCAATAAAGAAGAACGTGAACATGGATATGGAATAACACAGATATATTACAAACAGGAATATATACAGAGAAGTAGAAAGTGTTAGTGTTATGGTTCGGTTCCTTGTACCACGGTGATAGTCCAAGGTAGAACCAAGAAAGAAGAAGTCGAACACGGATATGGAATAACACAGATATATTACAAACAGGAATATATACAGAGAAGTAGAAAGTGTTAGTGTTATGGTTCGGTTCCTTGTACCACGGTGATAGTCCAAGGTAGAACCAATAAAGAAGAACACGGATATGGAATAACGCAGATATATTACAAACAGGAATATATACAGAGAAATAGAAAGTGTTAGTGTTATGGTCCGGTTCCTTGTACCACGGTGATAGTCCAAGGTAGGACCAAGAAAGAAGAAGTCGAACACGGATATGGAATAACACAGATATATTACAAACAGGAATATATACAGAGAAGTAGAAAGTGTTAGTGTTATGGTTCGGTTCCTTGTACCACGGTGATAGTCCAAGGTAGAACCAATAAAGAAGAACACGGATATGGAATAACGCAGATATATTACAAACAGGAATATATACAGAGAAATAGAAAGTGTTAGTGTTATGGTCCGGTTCCTTGTAGCACGGTGATAGTCCAAGGTAGAACCAATAAAGAAGAACGTGAACATGGATATGGAATAACACAGATATATTACAAACAGGAATATATACAGAGAAGTAGAAAGTGTTAGTGTTATGGTCCGTTTCCTTGTACCACGGTGATAGTCCAAGGTAGAACCAAGAAAGAAGAAGTCGAACACGGATATGGAATAACACAGATATATTACAAACAGGAATATATACAGAGAAGTAGAAAGTGTTAGTGTTATGGTCCGGTTCCTTGTACCACGGTGATGGTCCAAGGTAGAACCAAGAAAGAAGAAGTCGAACACGGATATGGAATAACACAGATATATTACAAACAGGAATATATACAGAGAAGTAGAAAGTGTTAGTGTTATGGTTCGGTTCCTTGTACCACGGTGATAGTCCAAGGTAGAACCAATAAAGAAGAACACGGATATGGAATAACGCAGATATATTACAAACAGGAATATATACAGAGAAATAGAAAGTGTTAGTGTTATGGTCCGGTTCCTTGTAGCACGGTGATAGTCCAAGGTAGAACCAATAAAGAAGAACGTGAACATGGATATGGAATAACACAGATATATTACAAACAGGAATATATACAGAGAAGTAGAAAGTGTTAGTGTTATGGTCCGGTTCCTTGTACCACGGTGATAGTCCAAGGTAGAACCAATAAAGAAGAAGTCGAACACGGATATGGTATAACACAGATATATTACAAACAGGAATATATACAGAGAAGTAGAAAGTGTTAGTGTTATGGTCCGGTTCCTTGTAGCAATGGTGATAGTCCAAGGTAGAAGCAATAAAGAAGAACTCGAATACGGATATGGAATAACACAGATATATTACAAACAGGAATATATACAGAGAAGTAGAAAGTGTTAGTGTTATGGTCCGGTTCCTTGTACCAAGGTGATAGTCCAAGGTAGAACCAATAAAGAAGAACTCGAACATGGATATGGAATAACACAGATATATTACAAACAGGAATATATACAGAGAAGTAGAAAGTGTTAGTGTTATGGTTCGGTTCCTTGTACCACGGTGATAGTCCAAGGTAGAACCAAGAAAGAAGAACACGGATATGGAATAACGCAGATATATTACAAACAGGAATATATACAGAGAAATAGAAAGTGTTAGTGTTATGGTCCGGTTCCTTGTAGCACGGTGATAGTCCAAGGTAGAACCAATAAAGAAGAACGTGAACATGGATATGGAATAACACAGATATATTACAAACAGGAATATATACAGAGAAGTAGAAAGTGTTAGTGTTATGGTCCGGTTCCTTGTACCACGGTGACGGTCCAAGGTAGAACCAATAAAGAAGAACTCGAACATGGATATGGAATAACACAGATATATTACAAACAGGAATATATACAGAGAAGTAGAAAGTGTTAGTGTTATGGTTCGGTTCCTTGTACCACGGTGATAGTCCAAGGTAGAACCAATAAAGAAGAAGTCGAACACGGATATGGAATAACACAGATATATTACAAACAGGAATATATACAGAGAAGTAGAAAGTGTTAGTGTTATGGTCCGGTTCCTTGTAGCACGGTGATAGTCCAAGGTAGAACCAATAAAGAAGAACGTGAACATGGATATGGAATAACACAGATATATTACAAACAGGAATATATACAGAGAAGTAGAAAGTGTTAGTGTTATGGTCCGGTTCCTTGTACCACGGTGACGGTCCAAGGTAGAACCAATAAAGAAGAACTCGAACATGGATATGGAATAACACAGATATATTACAAACAGGAATATATACAGAGAAGTAGAAAGTGTTAGTGTTATGGTTCGGTTCCTTGTACCACGGTGATAGTCCAAGGTAGAACCAATAAAGAAGAACTCGAACACGGATATGGAATAACACAGATATATTACAAACAGGAATATATACAGAGAAATAGAAAGTCTTAGTGTTATGGTCCGGTTCCTTGTAGCACGGTGATAGTCCAAGGTAGAACCAATAAAGAAGAACGTGAACATGGATATGGAATAACACAGATATATTACAAACAGGAATATATACAGAGAAGTAGAAAGTGTTAGTGTTATGGTCCGGTTCCTTGTACCACGGTGACGGTCCAAGGTAGAACCAATAAAGAAGAACTCGAACATGGATATGGAATAACACAGATATATTACAAACAGGAATATATACAGAGAAGTAGAAAGTGTTAGTGTTATGGTTCGGTTCCTTGTACCACGGTGATAGTCCCAGGTAGAACCAATAAAGAAGAAGTCGAACACGGATATGGAATAACACAGATATATTACAAACAGGAATATATACAGAGAAGTAGAAAGTGTTAGTGTTATGGTCCGGTTCCTTGTAGCAATGGTGATAGTCCAAGGTAGAACCAATAAAGAAGAACTCGAATACGGATATGGAATAACACAGATATATTACAAACAGGAATATATACAGAGAAGTAGAAAGTGTTAGTGTTATGGTCCGGTTCCTTGTACCAAGGTGATAGTCCAAGGTAGAACCAATAAAGAAGAACTCGAACATGGATATGGAATAACACAGATATATTACAAACAGGAATATATACAGAGAAGTAGAAAGTGTTAGTGTTATGGTTCGGTTCCTTGTACCACGGTGATAGTCCAAGGTAGAACCAATAAAGAAGAACACGGATATGGAATAACGCAGATATATTACAAACAGTAATATATACAGAGAAGTAGAAAGTGTTAGTGTTATGGTCCGGTTCCTTGTACCACGGTGATAGTCCAAGGTAGAACCAAGAAAGAAGAAGTCGAACACGGATATGGAATAACACAGATATATTACAAACAGGAATATATACAGAGAAGTAGAAAGTGTTAGTGTTATGGTTCGGTTCCTTGTACCACGGTGATAGTCCAAGGTAGAACCAATAAAGAAGAACACGGATATGGAATAACGCAGATATATTACAAACAGGAATATATACAGAGAAATAGAAAGTGTTAGTGTTATGGTCCGGTTCCTTGTAGCACGGTGATAGTCCAAGGTAGAACCAATAAAGAAGAACGTGAACATGGATATGGAATAACACAGATATATTACAAACAGGAATATATACAGAGAAGTAGAAAGTGTTAGTGTTATTGTCCGGTTCCTTGTACCACGGTGATAGTCCAAGGTAGAACCAAGAAAGAAGAAGTCGAACACGGATATGGAATAACACAGATATATTACAAACAGGAATATATACAGAGAAGTAGAAAGTGTTAGTGTTATGGTCCGGTTCCTTGTACCACGGTGATGGTCCAAGGTAGAACCAATAAAGAAGAACTCGAACATGGATATGGAATAACACAGATATATTACAAACAGGAATATATACAGAGAAGTAGAAAGTGTTAGTGTTATGGTTCGGTTCCTTGTACCACGGTGATAGTCCAAGGTAGAACCAAGAAAGAAGAAGTCGAACACGGATATGGAATAACACAGATATATTACAAATAGGAATATATACAGAGAAGTAGAAAGTGTTAGTGTTATGGTTCGGTTCCTTGTACCACGGTGATAGTCCAAGGTAGAACCAATAAAGAAGAACTCGAACATGGATATGGAATAACACAGATATATTACAAACAGGAATATATACAGAGAAGTAGAAAGTGTTAGTGTTATGGTTCGGTTCCTTGTACCACGGTGATAGTCCAAGGTAGAACCAAGAAAGAAGAAGTCGAACACGGATATGGAATAACACAGATATATTACAAACAGGAATATATACAGAGAAGTAGAAAGTGTTAGTGTTATGGTTCGGTTCCTTGTACCACGGTGATAGTCCAAGGTAGAACCAATAAAGAAGAACACGGATATGGAATAACGCAGATATATTACAAACAGTAATATATACAGAGAAGTAGAAAGTGTTAGTGTTATGGTCCGGTTCCTTGTACCACGGTGATAGTCCAAGGTAGAACCAATAAAGAAGAAGTCGAACACGGATATGGAATAACACAGATATATTACAAACAGTAATATATACAGAGAAGTAGAAAGTGTTAGTGTGATGGTTCGGTTCCTTGTACCACGGTGATAGTCCAAGGTAGAACCAATAAAGAAGAACACGGATATGGAATAACGCAGATATATTACAAACAGTAATATATACAGAGAAGTAGAAAGTGTTAGTGTTATGGTCCGGTTCCTTGTACCACGGTGATAGTCCAAGGTAGAACCAATAAAGAAGAACTCGAACATGGATATGGAATAACACAGATATATTACAAACAGGAATATATACAGAGAAGTAGAAAGTGTTAGTGTTATGGTTCGGTTCCTTGTACCACGGTGATAGTCCAAGGTAGAACCAAGAAAGAAGAACACGGATATGGAATAACGCAGATATATTACAAACAGGAATATATACAGAGAAATAGAAAGTGTTAGTGTTATGGTCCGGTTCCTTGTACCACGGTGACGGTCCAAGGTAGAACCAATAAAGAAGAACTCGAACACGGATATGGAATAACACAGATATATTACAAACAGGAATATATACAGAGAAGTAGAAAGTGTTAGTGTTATGGTTCGGTTCCTTGTACCACGGTGATAGTCCAAGGTAGAACCAATAAAGAAGAAGTCGAACACGGATATGGAATAAGACAGATATATTACAAACAGGAATATATACAGAGAAGTAGAAAGTGTTAGTGTTATGGTCCGGTTCCTTGTAGCACGGTGATAGTCCAAGGTAGAACCAATAAAGAAGAACGTGAACATGGATATGGAATAACACAGATATATTACAAACAGGAATATATACAGAGAAGTAGAAAGTGTTAGTGTTATGGTCCGGTTCCTTGTACCACGGTGACGGTCCAAGGTAGAACCAATAAAGAAGAACTCGAACATGGATATGGAATAACACAGATATATTACAAACAGGAATATATACAGAGAAGTAGAAAGTGTTAGTGTTATGGTTCGGTTCCTTGTACCACGGTGATAGTCCAAGGTAGAACCAATAAAGAAGAAGTCGAACACGGATAAGGAATAACACAGATATATTACAAACAGGAATATATACAGAGAAGTAGAAAGTGTTAGTGTTATGGTCCGGTTCCTTGTAGCACGGTGATAGTCCAAGGTAGAACCAATAAAGAAGAACGTGAACATGGATATGGAATAACACAGATATATTACAAACAGGAATATATACAGAGAAGTAGAAAGTGTTAGTGTTATGGTCCGGTTCCTTGTACCACGGTGACGGTCCAAGGTAGAACCAATAAAGAAGAACTCGAACATGGATATGGAATAACACAGATATATTACAAACAGGAATATATACAGAGAAGTAGAAAGTGTTAGTGTTATGGTTCGGTTCCTTGTACCACGGTGATAGTCCAAGGTAGAACCAATAAAGAAGAAGTCGAACACGGATATGGAATAACACAGATATATTACAAACAGGAATATATACAGAGAAATAGAAAGTGTTAGTGTTATGGTCCGGTTCCTTGTAGCACGGTGATTGTCCAAGGTAGAACCAATAAAGAAGAACGTGAACATGGATATGGAATAACACAGATATATTACAAACAGGAATATATACAGAGAAGTAGAAAGTGTTAGTGTTATGGTCCGGTTCCTTGTACCACGGTGACGGTCCAAGGTAGAACCAATAAAGAAGAACTCGAACATGGATATGGAATAACACAGATATATTACAAACAGGAATATATACAGAGAAGTAGAAAGTGTTAGTGTTATGGTTCGGTTCCTTGTACCACGGTGATAGTCCCAGGTAGAACCAATAAAGAAGAAGTCGAACACGGATATGGAATAACACAGATATATTACAAACAGGAATATATACAGAGAAGTAGAAAGTGTTAGTGTTATGGTCCGGTTCCTTGTAGCAATGGTGATAGTCCAAGGTAGAACCAATAAAGAAGAACTCGAATACGGATATGGAATAACACAGATATATTACAAACAGGAATATATACAGAGAAGTAGAATGTGTTAGTGTTATGGTCCGGTTCCTTGTACCAAGGTGATAGTCCAAGGTAGAACCAATAAAGAAGAACTCGAACATGGATATGGAATAACACAGATATATTACAAACAGGAATATATACAGAGAAGTAGAAAGTGTTAGTGTTATGGTTCGGTTCCTTGTACCACGGTGATAGTCCCAGGTAGAACCAATAAAGAAGAAGTCGAACACGGATATGGAATAACACAGATATATTACAAACAGGAATATATACAGAGAAGTAGAAAGTGTTAGTGTTATGGTCCGGTTCCTTGTAGCAATGGTGATAGTCCAAGGTAGAACCAATAAAGAAGAACTCGAATACGGATATGGAATAACACAGATATATTACAAACAGGAATATATACAGAGAAGTAGAATGTGTTAGTGTTATGGTCCGGTTCCTTGTACCAAGGTGATAGTCCAAGGTAGAACCAATAAAGAAGAACTCGAACATGGATATGGAATAACACAGATATATTACAAACAGGAATATATACAGAGAAGTAGAATGTGTTAGTGTTATGGTCCGGTTCCTTGTACCAAGGTGATAGTCCAAGGTAGAACCAATAAAGAAGAACTCGAACATGGATATGGAATAACACAGATATATTACAAACAGGAATATATACAGAGAAGTAGAAAGTGTTAGTGTTATGGTTCGGTTCCTTGTACCACGGTGATAGTCCAAGGTAGAACCAATAAAGAAGAAGTCGAACACGGATATGGAATAACACAGATATATTACAAACAGGAATATATACAGAGAAATAGAAAGTGTTAGTGTTATGGTTCGGTTCCTTGTAGCACGGTGATAGTCCAAGGTAGAACCAATAAAGAAGAACACGGATATGGAATAACGCAGATATATTACAAACAGGAATATATACAGAGAAATAGAAAGTGTTAGTGTTATGGTCCGGTTCCTTGTACCACGGTGATAGTCCAAGGTAGAACCAATAAAGAAGAACACGGATATGGAATAACGCAGATATATTACAAACAGGAATATATACAGAGAAATAGAAAGTGTTAGTGTTATGGTTCGGTTCCTTGTAGCACGGTGATAGTCCAAGGTAGAACCAATAAAGAAGAACACGGATATGGAATAACGCAGATATATTACAAACAGGAATATATACAGAGAAATAGAAAGTGTTAGTGTTATGGTCCGGTTCCTTGTAGCACGGTGATAGTCCAAGGTAGAACCAATAAAGAAGAACGTGAACATGGATATGGTATAACACAGATATATTACAAACAGGAATATATACAGAGAAGTAGAAAGTGTTAGTGTTATGGTTCGGTTCCTTGTACCACGGTGATAGTCCAAGGTAGAACCAAGAAAGAAGAAGTCGAACATGGATATGGAATAACACAGATATATTACAAACAGGAATATATACAGAGAAGTAGAAAGTGTTAGTGTTATGGTTCGGTTCCTTGTACCACGGTGATAGTCCAAGGTAGAACCAATAAAGAAGAACACGGATATGGAATAACGCAGATATTTTACAAACAGGAATATATACAGAGAAATAGAAAGTGTTAGTGTTATGGTCCGGTTCCTTGTACCACGGTGATAGTCCAAGGTAGGACCAAGAAAGAAGAAGTCGAACACGGATATGGAATAACACAGATATATTACAAACAGGAATATATACAGAGAAGTAGAAAGTGTTAGTGTTATGGTTCGGTTCCTTGTACCACGGTGATAGTCCAAGGTAGAACCAATAAAGAAGAACACGGATATGGAATAACGCAGATATATTACAAACAGGAATATATACAGAGAAGTAGAAAGTGTTAGTGTTATGGTCCGGTTCCTTGTAGCACGGTGATAGTCCAAGGTAGAACCAATAAAGAAGAACGTGAACATGGATATGGTATAACACAGATATATTACAAACAGGAATATATACAGAGAAGTAGAAAGTGTTAGTGTTATGGTTCGGTTCCTTGTACCACGGTGATAGTCCAAGGTAGAACCAAGAAAGAAGAAGTCGAACATGGATATGGAATAACACAGATATATTACAAACAGGAATATATACAGAGAAGTAGAAAGTGTTAGTGTTATGGTTCGGTTCCTTGTACCACGGTGATAGTCCAAGGTAGAACCAATAAAGAAGAACACGGATATGGAATAACGCAGATATTTTACAAACAGGAATATATACAGAGAAATAGAAAGTGTTAGTGTTATGGTCCGGTTCCTTGTACCACGGTGATAGTCCAAGGTAGGACCAAGAAAGAAGAAGTCGAACACGGATATGGAATAACACAGATATATTACAAACAGGAATATATACAGAGAAGTAGAAAGTGTTAGTGTTATGGTTCGGTTCCTTGTACCACGGTGATAGTCCAAGGTAGAACCAATAAAGAAGAACACGGATATGGAATAACGCAGATATATTACAAACAGGAATATATACAGAGAAATAGAAAGTGTTAGTGTTATGGTCCGGTTCCTTGTAGCACGGTGATAGTCCAAGGTAGAACCAATAAAGAAGAACGTGAACATGGATATGGAATAACACAGATATATTACAAACAGGAATATATACAGAGAAGTAGAAAGTGTTAGTGTTATGGTCCGGTTCCTTGTACCACGGTGATAGTCCAAGGTAGAACCAAGAAAGAAGAAGTCGAACACGGATATGGAATAACACAGATATATTACAAACAGGAATATATACAGAGAAGTAGAAAGTGTTAGTGTTATGGTCCGGTTCCTTGTACCACGGTGATGGTCCAAGGTAGAACCAATAAAGAAGAACTCGAACATGGATATGGAATAACACAGATATATTACAAACAGGAATATATACAGAGAAGTAGAAAGTGTTAGTGTTATGGTTCGGTTCCTTGTACCACGGTGATAGTCCAAGGTAGAACCAAGAAAGAAGAAGTCGAACATGGATATGGAATAACACAGATATATTACAAACAGGAATATATACAGAGAAGTAGAAAGTGTTAGTGTTATGGTTCGGTTCCTTGTACCACGGTGATAGTCCAAGGTAGAACCAAGAAAGAAGAAGTCGAACACGGATATGGAATAACACAGATATATTACAAACAGGAATATATACAGAGAAGTAGAAAGTGTTAGTGTTATGGTTCGGTTCCTTGTACCACGGTGATAGTCCAAGGTAGAACCAATAAAGAAGAACACGGATATGGAATAACGCAGATATATTACAAACAGTAATATATACAGAGAAGTAGAAAGTGTTACTGTTATGGTCCGGTTCCTTGTACCACGGTGATAGTCCAAGGTAGAACCAATAAAGAAGAAGTCGAACACGGATATGGAATAACACAGATATATTACAAACAGTAATATATACAGAGAAGTAGAAAGTGTTAGTGTGATGGTTCGGTTCCTTGTACCACGGTGATAGTCCAAGGTAGAACCAATAAAGAAGAACACGGATATGGAATAACGCAGATATATTACAAACAGTAATATATACAGAGAAGTAGAAAGTGTTAGTGTTATGGTCCGGTTCCTTGTACCACGGTGATAGTCCAAGGTAGAACCAATAAAGAAGAACTCGAACATGGATATGGAATAACACAGATATATTACAAACAGGAATATATACAGAGAAGTAGAAAGTGTTAGTGTTATGGTTCGGTTCCTTGTACCACGGTGATAGTCCAAGGTAGAACCAAGAAAGAAGAAGTCGAACACGGATATGGAATAACACAGATATATTACAAACAGGAATATATACAGAGAAGTAGAAAGTGTTAGTGTTATGGTTCGGTTCCTTGTACCACGGTGATAGTCCAAGGTAGAACCAATAAAGAAGAACACGGATATGGAATAACGCAGATATATTACAAACAGTAATATATACAGAGAAGTAGAAAGTGTTAGTGTTATGGTCCGGTTCCTTGTACCACGGTGATAGTCCAAGGTAGAACCAATAAAGAAGAACTCGAACATGGATATGGAATAACACAGATATATTACAAACAGGAATATATACAGAGAAGTAGAAAGTGTTAGTGTTATGGTTCGGTTCCTTGTACCACGGTGATAGTCCAAGGTAGAACCAAGAAAGAAGAAGTCGAACACGGATATGGAATAACACAGATATATTACAAACAGGAATATATACAGAGAAGTAGAAAGTGTTAGTGTTATGGTTCGGTTCCTTGTACCACGGTGATAGTCCAAGGTAGAACCAATAAAGAAGAACACGGATATGGAATAACGCAGATATATTACAAACAGTAATATATACAGAGAATTAGAAAGTGTTAGTGTTATGGTCCGGTTCCTTGTACCACGGTGATAGTCCAAGGTAGAACCAATAAAGAAGAACTCGAACATGGATATGGAATAACACAGATATATTACAAACAGGAATATATACAGAGAAGTAGAAAGTGTTAGTGTTATGGTCCGGTTCCTTGTAGCAATGGTGATAGTCCAAGGTAGAACCAATAAAGAAGAACTCGAATACGGATATGGAATAACACAGATATATTACAAACAGGAATATATACAGAGAAGTAGAAAGTGTTAGTGTTATGGTCCGGTTCCTTGTACCAAGGTGATAGTCCAAGGTAGAACCAATAAAGAAGAACTCGAACACGGATATGGAATAACTCAGATATATTACAAACAGGAATATATACAGAGAAGTAGAAAGTGTTAGTACGAACAATCAGGTTTAGTAGAGAGAACAATGTAGTCTCGACCAGTATCACTATTCCAATGTCTTGCAGTAATTGTCTGAACGCGACTCTGTTTCGGTCTGCCTCTGACTCGACTCTTGACTCGACTTGAACTACTGACTCAATCGAACGCCTGACTGACTGACGATATTCTGTCACCCCCCCCCACGAGGGCGTCATGTGTCACAACGCCGGTTTAACGTGGGATCTCCGAGCCTGTGGCCTCGGCCAAAAATATGCCCATTGAACCCGTATAAATGGGTTCAGGGTCGGTTTACCTCCCCGAAAGAGAATCCACTCTTCGGCGTAGCCTCCTTCAGGTCCCTCCCCGCCCGAAGGCAGAGAGTTCAAGCAATCAGCCAGTCGACTGACTGACTGACGATATTCAGTCACCCCTCCTCCACGAGGACGTCTTATGGCACAAGGCCTTTTTAACGTGGGATTTCCGAGCCCGTGGGCTCGGCTAAAAATATGCCCATTGAACCCGTATAAACGGGTTCAGGGTCGGTTTACCTCCCCGAAAGAGATTCCACCCTTCGGCGTAGCCACCATCGGGTTCCTCCCCCCCCCCACGAAGGCAGAGAGTTCAACCGATCAGCCAGTCGACTGACTGACCAACTCCTTGCCTACACCTGAGGTATTTATTAAGTATGGAATAGTCCATTATTATTATTATGGGTAAGATCCCATAACACTATTATTTAGGGGTGATATTGCCCCTCCCTCATCACCACCACCACATCAGGACAATGTGGTTTCACCCGCGAAATTGCCTGTGCAGTCAAACGGATCCAGGTACATGTTTATTAGGTCTTTTGCGGAGTTTATATGAGCTGGAGATTTTTGAATGATGCAGTGCAGTGTTACCAGCTCCATGTCTCTGAGCGAGGGTAGTCCTAGTATAGTAGGTCCCTCTGAGGTCACCACAAAGAATTTCAGGGTTTTTCACTTCCATCTGTAGGAACATTGTATTTTAATAGACCCATGTTGAGTGATGCTTGAGCCATTACATGCGCTCGGTACTGCTAACTCATTACATACTGCACCAGGGACTGGCTGTCCAGAAGGGCTGATTTTTTTCCGGAAACCTCTTACGGAACGATTGTAAGGACTGCACGTGTGTCAACCTTGGCCTTTAGTTTATGGGTGCCTGGTAGGTTGGGAAGCCTGCAATGAAGATCTGCGAAAGCCTCTGTCCGGGTGTCTTGTTTGTTATGTCCCTGAATCGTATTAAAAGATGTTTGCTCGAAACGTTCATAAAAGTCGTCACCGTCATCCTGACAGGCATTTATTGAGTAGACAAAGTTACTGCATTCGCTATCCTGGTGCCTGTGTTAGTGATTTCCCTGTAGTCCCCGGGGCCCTGGTTTCAATTTTTGGCCCTTTTTCGTCGTGTTCGTTTGTATGTATCTTTCTGCGTTCTCTCTTTTTTTTTTTTTTTTTTTTTTGCCAGGTGGTTTTTTTTCCGTCCATATTCTGTACACGTAGTACCCCAAGCGAAACAATGTACCTTTTTGGTGGTAGTGAGCGCAGCTAATTCCATTGATTTTCAGGTCCTTTCCTTCTTGGATTTCGGCCATTTGTTTCATATGATTAAGAGAAGCCTCACGGATTCTACAGATATTCAGGGCTTCTGGAAATGTAAGCCCTTCGTTTTTCGCTAGAAGCTGTTTCCGCAATTCCGGGTGCTTCGTTCCAGTAATAGTCTGCTCTGTTAACCGTTCTTTGGTTTCCTGGAAAAATTTCTGAAATTGCAATTTTTGCTCGTAACCTGCATCTAGCTATGAATTCATCAAGACTTCCCGTGACCCTTTGACATATATTGTCGTAGGTAAAATCGTACGACACGGAAGTTTACTAGAGGTTCTAATCGCCCCTAGAATTTCGGCCAAATAACTTCTAGGTTATTTTTGTCGGCTTCGTTATCGAAAACCCACGAGTTGAACCTTCTCAGACCTTCTTCTCCAGCTAGCAAAAGAATATGGTCAACCTGTGTTGTAGCATACCTATGTCCCCATTCACATAAATAAAGTAGTAAATACTGTATGTTGGTCTGCAGCTGGAGATTCGTCTCCAGCTGTGCTGGTCAAACTCGCTGCCTCTGGGCAGAGAGGATCCTCAGACGAGGCTATATCGAAGGGCAGAGTCTTGTCTCGGGAAACAGTTACCCGATCCCGTTTTATACGGGGTCTACGGGGGAATTTTTGGCCGAGCCTACGGGCTCGGATATCCCACGTTAAATTCGGCCTTGTGCCACATCTGACCGCGTGGGGCGGTTGGTAGATATCCTTTAGTTGGGGATTCATTGTGAAATTCACTTGACACACTTTTAGCGGTTGGATACTTTTTCTACGCGCCGCTGGCGAATCTTATATGTGTTGTTCTTGGTTTTCTGTTGCTTGTCATGTTCTGTAATGTTCCGTACGTACATGCATGTGTATATGTGCGTGTGTGATGGCGTTTCATAGCGTTCGCCCGAACTGGGTCGAAACGCTTTTTCTTACAAATTAAAAGAGGAAGTATTAGATTGGTACAAAAATAATGTCGCTTTCTCACATAGTAATATATATGAGAAAACGATATTATTTTTGCACCAACCTAATACAAACTTGTATCAAGGTATTTATAACCAACGTCGTCACGTGATAGGCTCCAGGAGGCATAGAAAGATTTTGGCGGAATTGTATTTTTGTTCAGGTCAGGAACTAGGTCGATGTTATTCGGACGTAGTTGAGAACATGATTTTAATATTAACTGACCAATGAGAAATGAGAATAATATCAAGGCTCTGTGATCCACTTTTTGCACAGAGTTTGGCATTGAAAGTGGTAGCAGGATGCTATACAGTTGCAGATAGAGCGATTAACTTCACACACATATAACAAAGATACTCACCTCTCTACTTCAAGACATGGATTTGCCGGCAGGATACACGATGGCGACCCACAGAAAGTTGTATACACCTGACACTACACCAATGGATGGATATTCTAACAGAATGTCGCGCATTGAAAAAAAAAAATGGAACTGTTAATAATTTAAATTCAAATCATAATGAAAAAAAAAAGTAGCTAGAATTTTGCTCGTTCCCCAACGGACTTCGGGAAGCGGCCAAAGTCTCCACGGACAAACAGGAGCCAGTCAAACTTTTCCCGGGATACCTGTTGGTATCACTATAAATTCGGGAAATGCGTAGAACTCTGTATGTTCTATATATATATATATATATATATATATATATATATATATATATATATATATATGTGTGTGTGTGTGAAAGTATTGTAGAAAATAGCAAAGAAACTGGTTTGGTAAATAATCCAAAGTTCCTTAGTATTTTTGTTATTATTTTTTAAAAATAGTGCTCGATACGAAAGTAGAGCATAAATATAATTATTTATTTAAAAATATGATTCCAACTCGCTACATAAGAGGTCTCAACAGAGCCTACTTTAACTCAAGTTAATTCAAATATTATTTTGAAGTTTTCGGCTGTTTTTTGAAACATGAGATCTCTTATGTAACGAGTTGGAATCATATTTTTAAATAAATAATTATATATATATATATATATATATATATATATATATATATATATATATATATATAGTGAAGAAATTTGTGGGGATTTAGAGTAATCATATATAGTAATTCACCAGGATAATCTTTAACAGAATGCAGAAAGCACTAGACGGCCGTTTTGTCCTGTTTGGGACTCATCAGCAGTGCGCACCCACTACCGAGAATCGAACGCGGTACGTTTCGATACAACGCAAACGTCATACCAACTGTAGAAGAAGACACAACCTAGACTCGATATAGCGCCAAGTATACTATACATGATTACTATAAGTCCCCCCCCCCAATTTTTTCACTGCATGTCCTTGCTTGACCCAGCTAATGCTCGTGAGGAATGGCTAAGGGTCAAAAAGTAGACGTGGCTCTTGGGGCACTATTCTGAGGTTATCCGGATATTTGGATGAGTATCGCTGCGGAACTGAGTGAGTAGCGGCGCTACATCGAGTCTAGTTTATGTCTTCTTCGTCACCGAGGCCCGTGGTACAGTTGGTATGACGTTTGCGTTGTATGGAAACGGTCCGGGTTTGATTCTCGGTAGTGGATGCGCGCTGCTGATCAGTCTCAGTGCTTTCTGTATTCTGTTGAAGATTATTCTGGGCTCGATGAATTACTGATATATATATATATATATATATATATATATATATATATATATATATATATATATATATGATAAAAGTGCTCAACATTAGCGATAGACCATGAGGTCAACACCGAGCAGCGATAGTTTGTTTGGCCCGAAGATTGCACAAAACAGACTGTCGACATTCGATAAGGGTTTTTATGTAAAAATTATTTCTTAATCCTTCGAAATTTGGTTAAGAATCATTTTTCTGACGCCAACGTGGGACCATAAATTTGTATGGGAAATGTGAGTATCTTTTTGAGGTGAGAGAAAGAGAGATATGTCATAATAGAACAGTTCATCTTAAATTAACAATGTTTTCCAGCAATTTTTAACATTAACTTGAGATTTTCTTTACTTGTTAAAAAGTTGAAGAATTTTAACACATTCAACATTTCGGATAAAAAGAAAAATAGTGAATTTTATTAAGTGTTTCTTTTTTCTGAGACTTGGATGAACAAAAGAGATTCATGGATTTGGATGAAAAAAGAAAAAAATGAAAATCTTGGTAATCCGTATGGATAATCCCAATGAAGATGAAATCCTGAGAGCTCAATGTTAAGTCAGAGCGAATAATTTAATTTAAAGAAAAATATATTAGGTTGGTGCAAAAATAATGACGTAATAATGTCGTTTTTTGACGTATTTTTAACGTCAAAAAACGACATTATTACGTCATTATTTTTGCACCAACCTAATAGAATTCGACTTCTATTAAATCCCTAATTTATTTGTGGAGAAGTTGAATATTTAAATTGCTAACAAGCATTAAATTTAATTTCTTTGTGAAGTTTTTAAACATTTAAATTACTATCAAACGTAAAAATCTGTTCTTATCTAAATTGCTAAAGCTATACCACCTCTCTTCTTCCTCCCAATACCCTACGTACATCTCTTATCTCTTTCCTCTTTACTTCCCTCTCTTTGTTGTTTTCCCCTTTTTCTCTTTTTCCTTTTTCCTTATCATTTCCGTTGAGTTGAGCGATTGAATAGGTCAATATCTGATCCTTAACCCCTCCTTCCTCAATATTAAGTATTATAATAAAAAGAAACATAAAAATAAATTTTAAAACTCTCCCTTCCCTCTCTAAACTCGACCATGTCTCTCACACCATTCCTCCCCACCTTCTATGTTAACTTATATAAATCTGTTCTTATCTAAATTGCTAAAGCTATACCACCTCTCTTCTTCCTCCCAAAACCCTACGTACATCTCTTATCTCTTTCCTCTTTACTTCCCTCTCTTTGTTGTTTTCCCCTTTTTCTCTTTTTCCTTTTTCCTTATCATTTCCGTTGAGTTGAGCGATTGACTCGGTCAATATCTGATCCTTAACCCCTCCTTCCTCAATATTAGGTATTATAATAAAAAGAAACATAAAAATAAATTTTAAAACTCTCCCTTCCCTCTCTAAACTCGACCATGTCTCTCACACTATTCCTCCCCACCTTCTATGTTAACTTATATAAATCTGTTCTTATCTAAATTGCTAAAGCTATACCACCTCTCTTCTTCCTCCCAAAACCCTACGTACACCTCTTATCTCTTTTATCTTTACTTCCCTCTCTTTGTTGTTTTCCCCTTTTTCTCTTTTTCCTTTTTCCTTATCATTTCCGTTGAGTTGAGCGATTGAATAGGTCAATATCTGATCCTTAACCCCTCCTTCCTCAATATTAAGTATTATAATAAAAAGAAACATAAAAATAAATTTTAAAACTCTCCCTTCCCTCTCTAAACTCGACCATGTCTCTCACACCATTCCTCCCCACCTTCTATGTTAACTTATATAAATCTGTTCTTATCTAAATTGCTAAAGCTATACCACCTCTCTTCTTCCTCCCAAAACCCTACGTACATCTCTTATCTCTTTCCTCTTTACTTCCCTCTCTTTGTTGTTTTCCCCTTTTTCTCTTTTTCCTTTTTCCTTATCATTTCCGTTGAGTTGAGCGATTGAATAGGTCAATATCTGATCCTTAACCCCTCCTTCCTCAATATTAAGTATTATAATAAAAAGAAACATAAAAATAAATTTTAAAACTCTCCCTTCCCTCTCTAAACTCGACCATGTCTCTCACACCATTCCTCCCAACCTTCTATGTTAACTTATATAAATTTGTTCTTATCTAAATTGCTAAAGCTATACCACCTCTCTTCTTCCTCCCCAAACCCTACGTACATCTCTTATCTCTTTTATCTTTACTTCCCTCTCTTTTTTGTTTTCCCCTTTTTCTCTTTTTCCTTTGTCCTTATCATTTCCGTTGAGTTGAGCGATTGAATAGGTCAATATCTGATCCTTAACCCCTCCTTCCTCAATATTAAGTATTATAATAAAAAGAAACATAAAAATAAATTTTAAAACTCTCCCTTCCCTCTCTAAACTCGACCATGTCTCTCACACCATTCCTCCCCACCTTCTATGTTAACTTATATAAATCTGTTCTTATCTAAATTGCTAAAGCTATACCACCTCTCTTCTTCCTCCCAAAACCCTACGTACATCTCTTATCTCTTTCCTCTTTACTTCCCTCTCTTTGTTGTTTTCCCCTTTTTCTCTTTTTCCTTTTTCCTTATCATTTCCGTTGAGTTGAGCGATTGAATAGGTCAATATCTGATCCTTAACCCCTCCTTCCTCAATATTAAGTATTATAATAAAAAGAAACATAAAAATAAATTTTAAAACTCTCCCTTCCCTCTCTAAACTCGACCATGTCTCTCACACCATTCCTCCCCACCTTCTATGTTAACTTATATAAATCTGTTCTTATCTAAATTGCTAAAGCTATACCACCTCTCTTCTTCCTCCCAAAACCCTACGTACATCTCTTATCTCTTTCCTCTTTACTTCCCTCTCTTTGTTGTTTTCCCCTTTTTCTCTTTTTCCTTTTTCCTTATCATTTCCGTTGAGTTGAGCGATTGAATAGGTCAATATCTGATCCTTAACCCCTCCTTCCTCAATATTAAGTATTATAATAAAAAGAAACATAAAAATAAATTTTAAAACTCTCCCTTCCCTCTCTAAACTCGACCATGTCTCTCACACCATTCCTCCCCACCTTCTATGTTAACTTATATAAATTTGTTCTTATCTAAATTGCTAAAGCTATACCACCTCTCTTCTTCCTCCCCAAACCCTACGTACATCTCTTATCTCTTTTATCTTTACTTCCCTCTCTTTTTTGTTTTCCCCTTTTTCTCTTTTTCCTTTGTCCTTATCATTTCCGTTGAGTTGAGCGATTGAATAGGTCAATATCTGATCCTTAACCCCTCCTTCCTCAATATTAAGTATTATAATAAAAAGAAACATAAAAATAAATTTTAAAACTCTCCCTTCTCTCTCTAAACTCGACCATGTCTCTCACACCATTCCTCCCCACCTTCTATGTTAACTTATATAAATCTGTTCTTATCTAAATTGCTAAAGCTATACCACCTCTCTTCTTCCTCCCAAAACCCTACGTACATCTCTTATCTCTTTCCTCTTTACTTCCCTCTCTTTTTTGTTTTCCCGTTTTTCTCTTTTTCCTTTTTCCTTATCATTTCCGTTGAGTTGAGCGATTGAATAGGTCAATATCTGATCCTTAACCCCTCCTTCCTCAATATTAAGTATTATAATAAAAAGAAACATAAAAATAAATTTTAAAACTCTCCCTTCCCTCTCTAAACTCGACCATGTCTCTCACACCATTCCTCCCCACCTTCTATGTTAACTTATATAAATCTGTTCTTATCTAAATTGCTAAAGCTATACCACCTCTCTTCTTCCTCCCAAAACCCTACGTACATCTCTTATCTCTTTTATCTTTACTTCCCTCTCTTTTTTGTTTTCCCCTTTTTCTCTTTTTCCTTTTTCCTTATCATTTCCGTTGAGTTGAGCGATTGAATAGGTCAATATCTGATCCTTAACCCCTCCTTCCTCAATATTAAGTATTATAATAAAAAGAAACATAAAAATAAATTTTAAAACTCTCCCTTCCCTCTCTAAACTCGACCATGTCTCTCACACCATTCCTCCCCACCTTCTATGTTAACTTATATAAATCTGTTCTTATCTAAATTGCTAAAGCTATACCACCTCTCTTCTTCCTCCCAAAACCCTACGTACATCTCTTATCTCTTTCCTCTTTACTTCCCTCTCTTTGTTGTTTTCCCCTTTTTCTCTTTTTCCTTTTTCCTTATCATTTCCGTTGAGTTGAGCGATTGAATAGGTCAATATCTGATCCTTAACCCCTCCTTCCTCAATATTAAGTATTATAATAAAAAGAAACATAAAAATAAATTTTAAAACTCTCCCTTCCCTCTCTAAACTCGACCATGTCTCTCACACCATTCCTCCCCACCTTCTATGTTAACTTATATAAATCTGTTCTTATCTAAATTGCTAAAGCTATACCACCTCTCTTCTTCCTCCCAAAACCCTACGTACATCTCTTATCTCTTTCCTCTTTACTTCCCTCTCTTTGTTGTTTTCCCCTTTTTCTCTTTTTCCTTTTTCCTTATCATTTCCGTTGAGTTGAGCGATTGAATAGGTCAATATCTGATCCTTAACCCCTCCTTCCTCAATATTAAGTATTATAATAAAAAGAAACATAAAAATAAATTTTAAAACTCTCCCTTCCCTCTCTAAACTCGACCATGTCTCTCACACCATTCCTCCCAACCTTCTATGTTAACTTATATAAATCTGTTCTTATCTAAATTGCTAAAGCTATACCACCTCTCTTCTTCCTCCCAAAACCCTACGTACATCTCTTATCTCTTTCCTCTTTACTTCCCTCTCTTTGTTGTTTTCCCCTTTTTCTCTTTTTCCTTTTTCCTTATCATTTCCGTTGAGTTGAGCGATTGAATAGGTCAATATCTGATCCTTAACCCCTCCTTCCTCAATATTAAGTATTATAATAAAAAGAAACATAAAAATAAATTTTAAAACTCTCCCTTCCCTCTCTAAACTCGACCATGTCTCTCACACCATTCCTCCCCACCTTCTATGTTAACTTATATAAATCTGTTCTTATCTAAATTGCTAAAGCTATACCACCTCTCTTCTTCCTCCCAAAACCCTACGTACATCTCTTATCTCTTTTATCTTTACTTCCCTCTCTTTTTTGTTTTCCCCTTTTTCTCTTTTTCCTTTTTCCTTATCATTTCCGTTGAGTTGAGCGATTGAATAGGTCAATATCTGATCCTTAACCCATCCTTCCTCAATATTAAGTATTATAATAAAAAGAAACATAAAAATTTTTTTTAAAACTCTCCCTTCCCTCTCTAAACTTGACCATGTCTCTCACACCATTCCTCCCCACCTTCTATGTTAACTTATATAAATCTGTTCTTATCTAAATTGCTAAAGCTATACCACCTCTCTTCTTCCTCCCAAAACCCTACGTACATCTCTTATCTCTTTCCTCTTTACTTCCCTCTCTTTGTTGTTTTCCCCTTTTTCTCTTTTTCCTTTTTCCTTATCATTTCCGTTGAGTTGAGCGATTGAATAGGTCAATATCTGATCCTTAACCCCTCCTTCCTCAATATTAAGTATTATAATAAAAAGAAACATAAAAATAAATTTTAAAACTCTCCCTTCCCTCTCTAAACTCGACCATGTCTCTCACACCATTCCTCCCCACCTTCTATGTTAACTTATATAAATCTGTTCTTATCTAAATTGCTAAAGCTATACCACCTCTCTTCTTCCTCCCAAAACCCTACGTACATCTCTTATCTCTTTTATCTTTACTTCCCTCTCTTTTTTGTTTTCCCCTTTTTCTCTTTTTCCTTTTTCCTTATCATTTCCGTTGAGTTGAGCGATTGAATAGGTCAATATCTGATCCTTAACCCATCCTTCCTCAATATTAAGTATTATAATAAAAAGAAACATAAAAATTTTTTTTAAAACTCTCCCTTCCCTCTCTAAACTTGACCATGTCTCTCACACCATTCCTCCCCACCTTCTATGTTAACTTATATAAATCTGTTCTTATCTAAATTGCTAAAGCTATACCACCTCTCTTCTTCCTCCCAAAACCCTACGTACATCTCTTATCTCTTTTATCTTTACTTCCCTCTCTTTTTTGTTTTCCCCTTTCTTCCTTTTTCCATTTTTTTCTTTTTCCTTTTCCCATATCATTTTCGTTGAGTTGACCGATTAAATAGTTCAATGTCTGATCCTTACTCACTCCTTCCTCAATATTATTATTATAATAAAACGAAATTTTAAAACTCTCCCTTCCCTCCCTAAACTCGACCATGTCTTTCACACTATTACTCATCACCTTCTATGTCAACTTATATAAGCTTAATACTGCCCGTCAAAAGTGTAATTTTTAAATTCATTTTTTTTTTAATCTTTTGAAAGTGAAGTCTGAAGGTCCAGAGAAAAAAAATTCTCTGGTGAAATAAATTATAACAAATAGAGCCTTAAAGTGGTCTGTTTTTCTTTAAATTAACATATATATATATATATATATATATATATATATATATATATGAGACTTTTTGGTGTTATCGGTCTGGAAGAAGCGATCCCAGCGTGTGTCATCTCTGGAAAGTGCCTGAAAACCATACCACGCCTTGTGTGTGAAATTGGGTAGACGGAACCCTTGGAGGACCTCGATAACGGCGCTAGCACGAATTCACGAAGTCATCGTCACCGAGGGTTTGAGTGTGCTGGCCTTGTTCAAATTGCTTATCATGCTAGATAACCCGTTTTCTCCCAAATATTGTAACTACGGTCTGTTCACATAGTTGCAGAATACACCACAGGTGGGCTCTGTCGCTGTTGAACAAACACAAAATGTGCCTGAGCAAGCGTCTGCAATAGGGATTGCCTAGCCACCCTAGTAGACAGATATTCTCGAATACGAGTGACTAGCCATTAAAGTTATATATATATATATATATATATATATATATATATATATATATATATAAAGACATTTTTATGTTTACACATTCTTTTTATAGATGCAAATATTTAAGTAAATGCTCTGTTTATAATAAACCGTATTAACAACCTTTACCTACCTGAATGCCCGAGAAATTTTCATAGAAAATATGCGTCCTCCGACAGGAATCGAACCTATATCCTAAACGGAACCGTCATATAGCCTGCCGTGCTTTTACCGATTGAGCCACAGAGGAGCGTTTCGGTTAGCAAGGTCGATTTTACTGTTTTTAACTTTTTTTTTATTATAAACAGACCATTTACTTAAATATTTGTATCTATAAAAAAGAATGTATAAACATAAAAATGTCTTAAAATTATTGTCGGACTTTGTCCATTTCTTAAATCAACAATTCGCCCTTGCATGGAGTATTGCTGCCATATATGGTCTGGAGCCCCATCTGTTTGCCTCGGGGTTCTTGATAGGCTCCAGAGGCGGATATGCAATATAATTGGCCCTGATCTGGCATCTCGGCTACAGTCACTTTCTCACAGACGCGCCGTCGCCGCTCTCTGTCTGTTCTACAAATACTTTCATGGTAATTGCTCCGAGGAGCTGCATTCGCTGGTTCTCAGACTTCATGAGTCCAAGCGCCCTACGAGGCTGGCATCCCGCTCTCACCCTTACACTGTTGAAACTGTTAAATGTAGCCGTCTCTTCTACTCCAATAGCTTCATGTCTCGCACCTCTCGCCTGTGGAATTCCCTTCCCTATTTCAGTTTCCCTGAGAGCTATAATCTCCAACTATTCAAATGTAATGTCAATCGACATCTCCAATTGCCTTGATTTATCCACTATCCTTCTCCTCATCCTTTCCTCTATCACTCCTATCTGATCTTGCTCCAAATCTCTGTAACCCATTACCTCCTAGTGGCTTCTCGCCTTGCTTGGGGTGAAACGCTTAAAATATATATATATATATATAAGTTACGAAAAATTTGTTAATCCGTATGGGTAATCCCAATGTGCATGAAATCCTGAGAGCTCAATGTAAATCCAGAGGTAATAATTTAAAGAAAAACAGACAACTTTAAGATTCCATTGGGACCTTAAAGTGGTCTGTTTTTCTTTAATATTAGCTTGGTGCAAAATGACGTAATAATGTCGTTTTTTTACGTTAAAAATACGTCAAAAAACGACATTATTACGTCATTATTTTTGCACCAACCTTATATATATATGGATCTTAGACTAACAGGAAATCCTCGTGAATGAGACCTTTAGTGCATAAGTTATTTTACCCAGGAACAATTTTTAAATTGTGACAATTTGTTGATGCACTTTGCGTCGCAGACACCATTTTAGTATTATAAACAAAGTCAAAAACTGATTCTCAAAAGCTTATTATTTTCTTCTTTATTACTTTTTTTATTACAATTCGTGACAGAAAAAATATTTACAAACATGTTTTTGTAAGAACAGAACAGGCCTCTCTTTTTATACGAGACTAAAATGATTAAAAGAAAAAGAAAAAAGAAAACGTTGAAAATTTGTCACAGGAGGCGGGATTTTTTTTTTTTTAAATAACAGACGATCTCAATTTTAATTTCGGGTTAAATTATATTTACATAAGTATTAAATTTAC
Organism: Acanthosepion lycidas; assembly: GCA_963932145.1. Lineage (NCBI taxonomy): Eukaryota > Metazoa > Mollusca > Cephalopoda > Sepiida > Sepiidae > Acanthosepion > Acanthosepion lycidas. The sequence continues at coordinate 94,554,973 of OZ010575.1, forward strand.
GTATGTATTTGTCCTTTAAAGAACAAATACGTATCTCGCCAAGATGTCCTGCGCGAGAAAAATTTGTTCAATGTGCCTTATTAATTTTCAAACCGCCTCAGGGAACTCCCTCACTTAATCTATCCAATAAATGCAAATACCAGTGTGTCACTGTGTCACGCTTTTCAAGGTTGCCTGACCACCCCGCGAGGCAGGGTGTGGCACAAGGCCGTTATTTAATGCGGGGTAAAACCGAGCCCGTGGGCTCGGGCAAAAATTCCCCGTAGGGCCCGTAAAAAAAACGGGGTCGGATAGCTGTCTACCTCCGCAGACGAGACTCTGCCCTTCGGCATAGGCTGCCCTTCGGCATAGTATGTTTCCATATTGCGCTATTTCTTATGGAAACATACGGGTGAATGTTTAATTCGAAAGGATAAACTAATTTTCAGTTCAATTTGTACTGTAACCTAGAAAGGGTTACTGAATGAGGAATAACCAAAACGGAGGTTGGAAATGAAATGGTAATCTTTAGAACATCAACGAAACACAATACTCGCTAACGTCGTGAAGTAGGTAAACCACTGCTAGTGGCAGACTACTTCTACAGCATATTACCCCCCACTTACAATAGTGTCCAACGTATTTATGAGGATTGGGGCATACCCATTAGTGTTCATAGGTACGGTAATATAACACAATGTCAGTCTACTGTCCTTCTGATTACACTTTCCGCTCATTATTAATGTTTCTCTTCCTAATTCTTCCACACCCTAAAACCCTTTGTGTTTTAATGGCTTTTCTGGGTTTATACCGATTAAATAGACTTGAAGCGATTGATTGTAGCGACCAGAGAAGCAACATCTTGGGCGTCTTTTCACGGGAAGAAGTTGTCTTCATGAAACCTCCTTCTTATTAATGAACTAGCAGGATGGCCCGGCGTTGCCCGTGTTTGATTCAAAAATCATACGACTCATACAGCAATCGCCATCACTTGACTTAAAATATTTTTGCCCTTCCTTGCCTTTAAAGGAGTGCCCTTTGCCGTGCTGATGTTGCTACATGCCTTACTTCTTGCCTATCTCACACTGCGAATTTTTTCTAAGCTCTATACTAAACATTAAATCTGTTACGAAAAAAGAACTAAACAAAATGAACACAAAATGATCAGCTTTAAAAAGGACTCGTAACTGGAAAAACCGAATGAAAAAAGAATGTTAACAACAAATACTTTTTCACATCCAACCCAGTTCTGCGGAATCAGAATCAACGTTGAGTTTAAGCAAGCGAATGAGCCAATTGGAGTAAAGTGTCATGCAGATTTAAATTTTTCCCACTTGTGACGAATGTAGCTATCGATTTTTTTTTGCATGCTAGCATGCTAGTTAACATTCGTGTCAGTCAGCTGTTGGCTCTCACGCTGGCCAATAGAATCTTCCTGCCTATTCGTGGCAGCCAGCTATAGGCTCTCACACTGGCCAGTAGAAAATGGCCACAAACTATATGAAAACTGCCGTAGAAGAATAAAAAAATCGATTATTTTCACTGTCGATGGGAGTTGGGAAATGCAAAGTCGGTCTTGGCCTTCCCGCTAACTTGGAGCATGTGCATGTAAATTTTGGTGCAAATCCGTCGAAAATTGTGGCCATGTATTCGTTACACACACACACACACACACACACACACACACACACACACATCCTGCCTTTTATAGATAGAGATTGAGTGATTCAGTTTTTTATGATTTATCAACCCTTTGCGGGTTATTTAAAGCCAGAAAACATTTTTAGATTGCAAGTATTTTTCTTTTTTTAGACAGTAATAATTTTAGTGATACAAGTCTTATTAATTAACCCATAGCTAGTGGGAAGTAGAGGTGGATTCATACCTTTCCCATGGGTATTTGCGCGTAAGTGAATATAACGAACCCAACCGGAATTGGAACCCGGCACTCCGATTAACAATTCCGAGCCATTACTCCACCAGCACACGATGAATGACGCCCAAGGAAATCCATATGGACATGGTTCAGACACCTGTTGAGGACTTCCCTTCCTATGCAACAGTGAAGAATTGGCCTGCAGGGATTCAAGCGGGATAAGAACATCACAGATGACCCTAGGTCAGTTCGTCCAAACACCTCAACCGCTTATGAACAAGTTGATGACATTCATCGTATCGTTTTGGATGACAGACTCTCTCACTGTCCAGCAGAGAGCTAAGTCCATTTGCTTTGGTTCTGGTTCGGTCCATGTTGTTTTAATTGAGATCTTGGGAAAGAGCAAGCTGTCTGCAAGATGGGCCCCAATAATACTGACAACAGAGAAGAAGCTGAAAAGGGTTACATTTCCATGACATTGCTGACTTGCTTCCAGGCCGACCTTGAGAATTTCTAACGTAGATTGGTAACTCAAAATGAAACCTGGCTTCGTCACTTCGAACCTGAATCAAAGTTTCAAAACAAACAGTGGAAATAATCTAGTTCTCCACCCCGAGGAATTTCAAACAGGCAGCGTCTGTTGGTAAGGTAATAGCTTCTAATTTTTTATATATATATATATATATATTAAAGACATTTTTATGGTTAACGTTCTTTTTATAGATACAAGTATTTAAGTAAATGACGGTTCCGTATAGGATGCAGGTTCGAATCCTGTCAAAGGACGAATATTTTCTATGAAAATTTCTCGGACATTCAGGCCGGTAAATGTTATTTAATACTGTTTATTATAAACAGAGCATTTACTTAAATACTTGTATCTATAAAAAGAACGTTAAACATAAAAATGTCTTTAATAAATAAATTGTCGGACTTTGTCCATTTAAGACATTTTTATGTTTATACAGAAGGTGTAATCATGATAGAAAAGGAGGCACGGTGGAGTAATGGATATCGGCTTGGATTGAGGAATCGGAGAGTCGAGTTCGAATTCCAGTCGAATCCATTACATTCACTTACGTGCTAATACCCTTGGGAAAGGTATGAATCCTCTCCTTCCCTCAACTATGGGTAAATAGCCGAACAGACCAGGTTCTATAGCCTTGGATAGCAACTGGTAAACCGCAGAAAGAAATGGCAAGATACTGCGGGAAAAATCTGCCTTGTCAGTCATGTATCGAAAAATGCATGATCGCCTAAGCGTGTATCACGCATGGCACATAACTAACTAAACATGATAGAAAAGGGAAAATTTATTAATGGACAGGAGTCTGCATCAGAATTAAGAGAACTGAAGGAAGCAGTCAAGTGTAAATGTAGAGGTAAACTGGGGGCAGGTGTGCTCTTGCCAAACTGTAGCTTTGAATTGTTACCCCATCCCCCTTACTCACCAGACTTGGCTCCATCTGACTTCTTCCTTTTTCCTAACTTCAAATCCCACTGGCCTGGTAGCCATTTTGAAAACAGCGATGAGATCATATGTGCCGCGGAGGAGTCTTTGGAGGACAAGGACGCCATCTTTTTCCGTGATGTGACTGCAATGCTTAAGCACCAAGTGCACTGAGATCAAGGGGGATTGAAAAACTGTCTTCTTTCTCCGTCTTCTGGATGAGAATTAGAACTTTTGAACGGTCTGAGCTTGTTGCTTCTAATTCTACGATTCAGAGGCTTCTGTAGCTGCTATCTCAACCTCAGTATATAATTTTGCTATTGTTTGTTTATCGAACTGTTTACAGATCAACTCTATTACTTCTTGTCGCCTTGTCTTGTAACGGCATTCACCCGGGGGTGGGTTGAGCCGGCTCCAATTGAATTAACCGCATCGCGCGTCAAGGCCATCCACCCCGTCGATCGGCAGCAGAATCGACGGCATGATCGAGCCATTCGCGATTCCAGCGTCGGACCCCGAAAACGCGAGGAGCGGACACGAGTTCCATATCTGCTTTGACCGCCATGATGGCTTCCCATCCAAGCTTCTCAACCTCATCAAGGCCTACTACGCTCACACTCGAAGCTCACACTCGAACTAGAGTGAGGTGTTACGGGGAAGAATCCGATTCCTTCGTCGTCCGAACGGGAGTCCGCCAAGGATGTGTGCTCTCCCCCATCCTGTTCAACTACATTATTGACTGGATCCTGGAGAATAGCATGGTTGGCCTCGCGGGTGTCAGAGTTGGCCACGACTGCTCCATCACCGATCCCGATTATGCCGACGACATTGCAATCCTTAGCGAGTCCTACACGAAGGTCCAGCATGCACTCGACGAGGTCAGTCGCGTGGCCAAAATGGTGGGGATGAAAATTAACGCTTCCAAGACGAAAATTCTCTCTGCGAACTACCCTCTACCCGATCGAGTGGCTGTAACCCTCCACGGTGAAGCTGTGGATGAGGTCGAAAGCTTCAGATATCTTGGCGCCACTCTAATATTTCCTCCTGTGTTATGTGTGGCATCATAACTATTTTATATTTAGAATCTAAAGTGGGGGGCGGTGCGGTCTGCTCCGGGAAACACTATATGGGGGCAGCATGTTCGAGTCTGTTGTATGTATAGGCTGTAGAGAAATAAAAATGGTTTTAATGTTGGGAGGCTACCCACAGTGGAAGGACCTTTCCGATTCCGAGTAACTTAAATATGGCCAGTGTATTTAACCGATTGTTATCTTGGCCGAAAAATAAACGATGTCCAGTGATGTCTTCAGGACTGTTTTATCATTGTTGACAATGTGATGCCTGTGAACGGACCCAGAGTGCGTTCTTTCAATGCTGCAGTACCACTGTGTGTGGGAGACACACCTTGGTAGTTATCATATAAATTTCAGTTATTTTTCTTGTCAGAAGTTTGTTTCAGCGTATGTGTTGCTGTAGTTTTTGTCTGTTGAGCCAGGCAATTCGGGTCAAATGAATTTTGCGCGTGGGTAGGTTGTTTTTGGGTGATTTAGCCAATTGTTTTGATCGCGCCCGGGCCAATTCTTATAGACCAACCGTCTTCTACCTTTGATTTTTAGGTGAACTTGTTTTTCCAAATTACTTCATTGTGTTCCAGATTATTTATAAAAAATATAGTTTTAAGGCATGCTATATTTATGGGTTAAAGTGCTCAATATCAGGGATAGAGCATGTGTAAATATAAAAGTGGACATTAAAGTCATAATCCAGCGGCAACAGTCTTTTTCATGGTTAAACGCAATCGTCATGACTGACGATTGCGTTTAAGCATGAAAAAGACTGTCGTGGATGGGTGTTGACTTTAATGTCCACTTATATACAGGGTGTCCATAGAGTTCGTGTGCTCTTTAAAAAAATTACAACTTTCTTTGTATTTGCGATAGAAATAATTTGTAAAAAGTATTAGAAAGAAGTAAATCTATATGTTTTTTAAGGTTTTATTGAGATTTTATTTAAGTTTCCACATGTCCCCCATCATTAGCAATACAAAGAGTAATACGATTTTGCAGTTCACGGAAAACATTTGCCAACTGATTTACAGTAATGCCTGAAATCACATTAGTTATTTTAGCTATACTTAAAACTAGGTACATTAAACTTTATAACATTTTTTACATATTATTTCTATCGTAAATACAAATAAAGTTATAATTTTTTAAAGTACACACGAACTTTATGGACACCCTGTATATATATATATATATATATATATATATATATTTGATAGGGAGTCACTACAATATGTTGCATTTTTGTTGCGGGGGCGGAAAGAGGGTTGGCAAACTAACGGGCTGCCCCGAGCAGAACGCACTCGGCCCTAGGTTGCACACCACTTTTTATAACGTATCAGGATCCTCAAATAGGAGTCAGTCCTGGAATTCTTAAACTCGGCAGCACCATTTACGCTAGATTAATAGACGCATGCAAAAAGTTGCTATTTCCGCCCGAAATCTGGAATTTCCATGACTGTTAAAAAGTGGGGAAAATCTTATAGACTCATTAAAAGAATGAGGCAAAGAACTACTTGAAATACTAGAACTTCATTTAGATGGAAAAGAAATTCAATTAATTCAGAGCCTCGACTTGGAACGAAACCCCGAATGTGAATAGAGAACGCATCCAGGGAATACTCAAAAAGACAGGGAAATAAAACGAAAATGAGGCTTTTTCATCGAATGTATTTAATCTAACAGTAAGACAATCCTAAGTGATCGAGAAGTCATACCAAGATTTATTATCAGCGGATATAATCTTAAGATACGCGGATGACACTGTATTGATGGTAAACCTAGAAAGCAAAACTGAAAGACCTCGTAGACAAGTTAGTAAAAAACTGCAAAAAGACTGTTAACGGCAAGAAAACAGAATTCATGGCCGTAAGCAAAAGGGACAACCGAAGCTGCGAGCTGTATATTGGGGACGTCGAAATCAGAAACTGTTACAGAAATTTCAGTATCTGGGTAAAAGACAATGACGGAAAATGTGACACAAATTCGAAAGACAAGAGTAGAAAATAATTTTTTTTTCACCCGAAACAAAGCCAAGTAGTAAGAAGATTGGAAAATGTCATTAGAAACAAAGAAAAGAGTGCTGAACGCTGCGTGAGAGTTAATCTCCGACATGACATTGAATACTGGAGAGAAACTTATACTTGCAATCAGAAAGAGACAGATGAGATATCTTGGGCGTATAATGAAGAAAGAGGGCGTTGAGAATTTAAGACTCACAGGACATACTGAATGCAGGGGAAAACTGCGAGTAACCTACGAGCTTGTACAATTGGATGGCAGGACAGGGGCAAATATTGATGATAATGGCTGAAACTGTTGTGAGCCATGATCGCCTACATCCTAAAAGAACTTCGTACATAGAAGAATGCATGTGTTATTAAATCCAGACGATAAAATCATATTCACGTATATATATATATATATATATATATATATATATATATATATATATATATATATATATATATATATTATTTTAAGACATTTTTCTGTTTATACATATTTTTTATAGATACAAATATTTAAGTAAATGATCCGTTTATAATAAGCAGTATTAAACATTTACCGGCCTGAATGTCCGAGAAATTTTCACAGAAAATATTCGTCCTCCGACAAGAATCGAACCTGTATCGTATACGGAACCCTCATTTAGGCCACAGAGGAGCGTATAGTATACTATACGCTCCTCTGTTGCCAAATCGGTTAAAGGCACGTCAAGCTAAATGACGGTTCCATATAGGATACAAGTTCGAATCCTGTCGGAGGACGAATATTTTCTGTGAAAATGTTTCGGACATTCAGGCCGGTAAATGTTATTTAATACTGTTTATTATAAACAGAGCATTTACTTAAATATTTGTATCTATAAAAAGAATGTATAAACATAAAAATGTCTTAAAATAATTGTCGGACTTTGTCCATTTCATAATATATATATGTGTGTGTGTGTGTATATATATATATATATATATATATATATATATATATATATATATATATATATTATAATAAAGAGAAAGAACAGTAAGATATATAATCCGGTTAATACTTTTATTTTTACAAAACAGTGCTCAATGTAAATCTACAGAGCATAAATATTATAAATTTACTTATTTAAAAATATGGTTCCATCACTATACAGGAATTACCATGTTTCAAAAACAGAAGCTAAAAACTTCAAGCCTGAAATTGGTGAAGAGCTTGAATATTACTGCGAACACTTTTTTCTCTTGTTGCAGATAGCAGCTGAACGGTAGTTTGGCAAAATGTCCTTTGGCATGAAATTGCGTACAGAACGGAAATTTTGCACTTATTGACATTCTTTATATTATTCGGACTATTGTCCTCATCGTTGTCGCCATATTTATTACAACGTTTCGGCCGTTGTACGCTCCGGCCTTCTTCAGGTGGTTGGAATGTCGAACTGAACCATCGGCATTCATTGGCATCTGCTAAACGTTTACGGAGACCAAACAGTGGATATGAACACAGGTGGTGCGTAATGCGCTACGGCAGTGGCGAACGCTATATAGGCGACAAGGGACATTTCCAAACGCGGCACACAGGTTCTTTCTTATCAATGCTGAAAAACAATAAGTATCAGGTTGGTGCAAAAATAATGACGTAATAATGTCGTTTTTTGACGTTAGAAAATACGTCAAAAAACGACATTATTACGTCATTATTTTTGCACCAAACTAATGATTTGACAAATTGTGTTCTTTGTATCTGTTGTCGCTTCGGTGGAAATAAATAGGAAGCATTTACTTTCATAGTTCTTTTTCTTTTTTCTCTCATAGGTAGTCGGAAGCGCCTCGGTGTGCGAGGAGTGTTTAGCGTGGGTTAGTCAGGTTGACCATCATTACTGAGTTGTGGGTTCGATCCTCACTAGGTGCTCTATAGAAAATTCGACATTAGATAACACAAAAATTATTGACACGTAAAATCGTAATCATAAATTTCGGTCGTTAAGCTACGAACTTTTTTTATACTGTTACCTCACCCAATGCATTGCCCGTGAGATGGTTGCAAGTGGTGGGGAAGGGGAAATGTACGAATACCATGAGAAGGATTAGGCTACATATCGGTTAGACCGGGACTTAAAGAGACTAAGATCTTAGTTGTCAGGGAAACACTATCTCGGGAGTTTGTTCCACAAAGTAACAGTTCTGAAGGAAGCAGCTCTCTAAGTTAATCAAAGGATATTTTATATCACGTGTATGATACGACCCTCTTAAAATTAGCTTCAAAATTAGGTCTTCAAAAGTCGCATGATACGCGAGTCCATACGGTATATGACATTTTTATAGAATTTTTAGGCAAACTCTCCCTGAGACATGAAAACTATTTCAAGGGTTCCATAAGGGGTAAAATGGTTGGGAAACGCTGTTGTAGAGTGATACGACGAATTTTCCAGCATCTTTTGCGATGGCACGAATACGCGCAAATGTTAAAAATAAAAACATCAATATTTCCTTCTCTTTTCGCTGTCTTTATTTCCCACGAAATAACTTTAAAAGCTATTTTAATTTAAACTCAGATATTCCTCGTCTCCTTTCGAGCGTGACAACAAACACTGTTTCCCCATCTTTAATTAAAAAGAAAGAAAGAATTATACTTATTAATCTTTTAAAGCAAGTCGAGAAAGACCTTAGTAATCCGCTTAACTTAAGCTTCCGCACTTATAGTACTTTATGGTAAAATTTATTTAAATACTTTTGTCTTGTAAAGGAGGAATGAATTATAAACAAAGCGAGACCGACAAAAGAATTAAAAATACGAGGTCTGATCAAAAAGTCTCGTGGCTGCTTCTATGGTAACGGAACTAAAGTACGCAGAGTGAAGCCACTTGGCACATATTCACCTTGAACTCTGTCAATACACATTAAGCTGTGACACTATTTAGCTATGGTAATTGGCTAACTAATTAACCATAGAAATTAAAAACAGGAAAGACTTAAGGTGAGAAAGAGCTATATCGAAACATAGACTGAGCGACGTTAAAAACAAGATTTTATTTTATTTACGAAGAAAGATACTTTTCGCACGAGACAGAAAATTCGTAAGAAAAAGCGAGATATGAGATTCTGTCAAAACTGATTAATGTCATGGCAAGGGAATGACACGCCAAGGGAAACAGAATTCAGAAAGAAAAACAAAGCAGGCCGACACATGGCGGTCATAAAAACAAATTCGGCTTGAGATGACCGCGATACAGGCAGAGAGAACCGAAATGGAAAGTGATTAATCTTCCAAAAATGGGAAGTAATTAATTTTCCTGGCCTAAGAACAAAGAGAATTCTTGTTGGGAATCGAGAATTATCGAGGAACCCAAACCACGCCAGGCCCCACACCAGGTTTTGGTCGGTATCCATGTAAACGAACGTCTCCAGGCAGTTGATTCCCAGTTGGAGTTGGAGTTCAGTTCCGGACAGAGTCAGATTGTTGCATCGCAGAACCTGACCGAAAGAGATTCCACGTCCTTTCGACTTCTCCTTCCTACCAAAAGCAAGTAATATTGACGAACGATCACAATTCGCTTAAGAAACGCAAAAGTGTCACAAATCCATAGAAACGGGCTGGGAGAGAAACATACTCCTGTGTATAACAGACGGATAAAGTTAATTTGTTATTTCTCAACATATTTGAACCTCTTGAGTTTTGTTTTTATTGTTTCTTTTACTTAGGGTTGTGCGATATCACTTTCACCCCGGATTTGGCTTGCACTACGGCCCGACGCCTGATTGATCTCGTCTACCTAAGATCAAAGTCACAACGTGGGTAGGTTAGACTTGAGATCAAAGTAGTTACCTCGTTAACCAGACGTTGGAAGTGAGCTGGGAACGACAAAGCTGGTATCGAACCGGGAACGACCAGATCGACCGGAATACAGGCTGGTGGCAGCGACAAGGAGTCAACCCCAAAACGCTGGTGGAAGAAACCTTACAGCTTCGCGCCGCAACTGGGAGTTGACCACGGGCCGACAGCGCAAAGAACAAAAGTTGGGAAACACTGTTGTAGGGTGATACGACGAATTTTCCAGCATTTTTTGCGATGGCACGAATACGCGCAAATGTTAAAAATAAAAACATCAATATTTCCTTCTCTTTTCGCTGTCTTTATTTCCCACGAAATAACTTTAAAAGTTATTTTAATTTAAACTCAGATATTCCTCGTCTCCTTTCGAGTCACAACAAACACTGTTTCCCCATCTTTAATTAAAAAAAAAAGGACGTCAGAAATTGGCGCTGCGACCACCAGAGGGTGTCACAAAGTCATAATGTCCCCACTCACTTTCATTGTTTATATCAGTACTTGGAAGTGTGCAGAGTGTGGGCGTCTTATGTTGTTTTTGTTATTGTTGTTATTCTCTAGCTCTCAGTATTACTGGTTTTCATATAATATTAATGTATATGCTTGGCGGACCCTGGGAGATTTCATTTTTTATAACAGTGCTTGGAAGGAGAGTGTGCAGAGTGTGGGCGTCTTATATTGTTTTTGTTATTGTTGTTTTTCTCTAGCTCTCTGTATTACTGGTTCTCATATAGTATTAATGTCTATGCTTGACCGGCTTGGGAGATTTTTGTGGCCTAGCATATACTCTGATTCCTTAAGTTTTCGCTTTTTCCTTTGATGTTCAGAGAGGATAATGGTCTTCCTTTTCCTTCTATATATGGTCAGCCATGCCTGATTTCTCTATTTCCCCTCGTCTTACAGCCTTACGGTGTTCCCGCTGTCTTATCTTAAGAGGGCGGCCTGTTTCTCCGTTATATCTTGCCACAGTTGCATGGGATGGCATACACGCAGTCCTTAATCGTATTCTCCTCTATGGATGGTCTTACTGGGAAGAGATGTCTTCATAGCGTTGAACCATTTCTGAAGGTTGTCCTGATATTCTATGGACCTTAGATCTTTCACATTGTAGTGAGTCCTGATAAAAACAAAATCAAAAAATAAAATATATAAACAAAAATAAAAATAATTAAAATTAAAATAAGGCATTTACGCTTTCCTTTAAATCCCTTATCTCTCTCTATATATATAAACTTCTCTTTCTTTCTATACTTCTCTCTCAAATAACGAGAAAGCAACATTCAAATTAAAAGAGGAAGAAGAAAAGACTGAACCCGACCAAAAAGCTTACTTATTTGTGACTGAAAAATAACAAAAATCGAGAAGGCCCCACACATAACTTCTGTTATAAACAAATGAAAAATAAAATAATTTGGCCAATCAAAAAGATCGACAGAAGGAAACTTTTGAATTAGCCGAAACCATGTTCCCGTCAAACTCTGAGCCTATTCAAAAGATATAAAAACCAGACACCTCTCGGCCAAAAAGGAGAATAGACCAGAACGACCCCAGGAAAGTGTACAAGATTGTCAAACTTTTTTTGAATGCTGACGTGTTTGCTAAAAAATGAATGCCTTAAAACTGGCGGCTGAATAGTTCTTACTTTTACCCTTATGATGCTCTATAAATTTCGGAAGGGAATAATCGTCGGACTGCGACAACAACAAAAAAAAAAAAATCAGCACATTTATCTGGATCGTGTTCCTGCTTTTTGGACGTTCGATAAAGTGGTTTGTCAGATTTCGTCGGGATGATTTTAGCCTAAAGAGCCAACCACCATCAAGGCGACCGATTCCGACATCGATAACGACTCCCTGCTTGCCATTGTGGAGAATAAAACGAAACTTTCGATGGAGGAGATTGTTAAGAGTTTGAAAAACCGATATCTCAACCACCTTTCGCCATTTGAAGAGGCTTGGATAAAAAAAACAAAACAAAAAAAAAAAAACATTGATTTTGGCAAATCGAAAAGGTGTCATTTTTCCACCACGACAATGCAAGACACCTTGCGACCCACTTTGCGACGACCATTCCGATGAGCAGACGTTCTGCTTGTAGCGGATGGACGAGTTCATGTTTGACAGTTAGTGTAGAGAAGGTCGATCGTCTTTTAGTGATTTAAAAAAAAACGGAAAAGGACTCATTACAATCAATTTAAATTCAGTTTGGAATACAGCAAAGTATTTTGCTTATTGAAAACTTCGTTGCTCCCTGTGTCGCGCCATGAAATTTTTCTCCCCGGAATCGATCCTTCAGATCTACAAATCAACAATTCGCCCTTGCATGGAGTATTGCTGCCATATATGGTCTGGAGCCCCTTCTGTTTGCCTCGGGGTTCTTGATAAGATCCAGAGGCGGATATGTAATATAATTAGCCCTGATCTGGCATCTCGTCTACAGTCGCTCTCTCACAGACGATCCGTCACCTCTCTCTACTTTCATTGCAATTGCTCCGAGGAGCTGCATTCGCTAGTTCCCAGGCTTCATGATTTCAAGCGCCCTACGAGGCTGGTATCCTGCTCTCACCCTTTCACCGTTTAAACTATTAAATGTAGCCGTCTCTTCTACTCCAATAACTTCATGTCTCGCACCTCTCGCCTGTGGAAATCCCTTCCCGATTCCTGTTTCCCTGAGAGCTATAATCTCCAACTATTCAAATGTAATGTCAATCGACATCTCCAGTTGCCTTGATTTATCCACTATCCTTCTCCTCATCCTTTCCTCTATCACTCCTATCTGATCTTGTTCCAAATCTTCTTTAACCCCTTGCGTCCTAGTGGCTTCCCGCCTTGTTTGGGGTGAAATGCTTAAAACATATATATATATATATATATATATATAATAGCAAAACATGCTACAAGAGAAAATATAATACATATTCATTTTATGGAAGTGAGTCAATAGATTATCTATATAGATGCAACTGGACAAAAAAAAAATCTCTATCTATAAAAGGCAGGATGTATGTGTGTGTGTGTGTGTGTGTGTGTGTGTGTGTGTAACGAATGCCCGGCCGCAATTTTCAACGGATTTGCACCGAAATTTACATGCACATGCTCCAAGTTAGCGGGAAGGCCAAGACCGACTTTGCATTTCCCAACTCCCATCGATAGTGGAAATAATCGATTATTTCATGCTTCTACGGCAATTTTCTTGTAGTTTGCGGCCATTTTCTACTAGCCAGAGTGAGAGCTTATAGCTGGATGCCACGAATAGGCAGGAAGATTCTATTGGCCAGCGTGAGAGCCAACAGCTGACTGACACGAATGATAATTAGCATGCTAGCATGCAAAAAAATCGATCACAAGTGGGAAAAATTTAAATCTACATGGCACTTTACTCCAATTGGCTCATTCGCTTGCTTAAAATCAACGTTGATTCTGATTCCGCAGAACTGGGTTGGATGTGAAAAAGTATTTGTTGTTAACATTCTTTTTTCATTCGGTTTTTCCAGTTACGAGTCCTTTTTTAAAGCTGATCGTTTTGTGTTCATTTTGTTTAGTTCTTTTTTTCGTAACAGATTTAATGTTTAGTACATAGCTTAGAAAAAATTCGCAATGTGAGATTCGCAAGAAGTAAGGCATGTAGCAACATCAGCACGGCAAAGGGCACTCCTTAAAGGCAAGGAAGGGCAAAAATATTTTAAGTCAAGTGATAGCGATTGCTGTATGAGTCGTACGATTTTTGAATCAAGCCCGTGCAACGCCGGGTCATGCTGCTAGTTGTGATATATATAATTTTGTACATTACTTTTCAGTATATTTTCCATATTTTCTTACAGGCAAGCCATGGAGCCCTTAATTTATTTAGTGTAAAGACGGTTGTCCATTTGTTCTTATCTGATTGATTCAGACATTGCATTTTGGAAATTTTCAAAATTTCACTCATGTTGTAATATTTTTAGAATGTAGCTTCATTGATTTTTATGTGCAGTTGTTAATTTTAATCTGATTGTCACTGAAAATGATATATGATGGATAGCGTGTTCTATTTCCGACCTCCCCATCATTTGAAAATTCAATATGACCAGTGTTATGGTCCGGTTCCTTGTACCACGGTGATAGTCCAAGGTAGAATCAATAAAGAACTCGAAGGCGGATATGGAATAACACAGATATATTACAAACAGGAATATATACAGAGAGGTAGAAAGTGTTAGTATGAACAATCAGGTTTAATAGTAATTGTCTGAACGCGACTCTGTTTCGGACTGCCTCTGACTCGACTGACTGACTCGCTTTGACTGACTGACGGACTTCAGACTGAACTCTAGACTTCAGACGGAACTCCAGACTTCAGACGGAACAGTATTTAGTCACCCCCTCCCCACGAGGGCATCATGTGGCACAAGGCCATTTGAAACCGTATAAACGGGTTCAGGGTCGATTTACCTCCCCGAAAGAAACTCCGCCCTTCGGCGTAGCCTCGTTCGGGATCCTTCCCGCCCGAAGGCAGAGAGTTCAACCGATCAGCCGGTCATCATGTGGCACAAGGCCGGTTTAACGTGGGATCTCCGAGCCCGTGGATTCGGCCAAAAATATGCCTTCGAACCCGTATGACTTCTTTTTAGGCACGATGGAGTGATGGTTAGCGGCTCTGGTTGTGAACTCGAAAAAGCCGAATTCGAATTCCAGTCGAGTTCATTACATTCATTTATGTGCTAAAGCCCTTGAGAAATTTATCTCTTCTCTCCCCGCCAACTATGGGTAAAATAGCAGGCCAGACTGAGTCTTGTAGACTTGGATAGCAACCAGTCTAGGAGAAGGAGACTCTCAATTCTGAAAATGACTTGACGAATTTGCTTAATAAAGTTTCTTTTCAACCTATTGCAATAATAAAATACATTGAAATACACTTTTTTTCAGTAAAATCATTTCGAGTGAATGTCCATATATATATTTAATTATTACACTGAATAAATAATTCGACATCCTCATATTTTTATTATTTCCAACGCCATTTTATTTTAAACATTTTTTTTATTTCGTCTACCGGCGAAAAATTATTAAAGAAAAAGTGCCCTCCGGCGGGATTCTATAAATTTCATAGTAAACAATATTTTTTTTAAGAAAATTTCTTTTTTCTCTTTTTAACAGCGAATTATTAGGATTTCTTACTCTTGAGCATGCGACATATAACTCGCTACACGTAAATATTTTTTCTGGAGCCAAATTCCAACATTTTGAAGCGTTTGGCCTTGTGATTTTTTATAGTTCTCGCAAACGCAGGATGAACTGGAAACTGGATTCTTGTATAAAAAAAAAACTTGAAGAAAAGATATGCGAAAAACAATATTGCATTTTTATTAAATAAGTATTTGTTATTTTAATCATTAAATTGTTTTTAAAATAGTGGGAGTATGTTAAATAATAAAACTTAATTTTTCCCAAAAAATTAATGTAAATTTATTGTACCGAGCTAAGCACCCTAGTAAAATTAACTGTACTCTGTACCCGCTTACCTGTTTGCACTTCTACACCCCAAATGTTGGTTTCGATTGGTCAATGTATGGACATTATAGAGGATGTGAGGATGGACGGACGGACTAACGGAAGTGACAGAATTTTATATATAGATTTAAAGCCAAACAAATTTGTCTGTCTTTGAAAGCAAGATAATTACGTAATATTCTAAAACAAATCTTTTAAATTGAAGCAGGAATTATCTTCTTTTTTTTTTCTTTTATTGAAAGACAAAAAAAAGGTACCTGGTAATGACTTACTTTTCTGTTTTTACCTCGAGATAAAATTTACAACAACATAAAAAAGGGGGGTGGGGAAGCATTTAAAATATAAACATCCCATTCGCTCCTCTGCTTCAAAGTGACACAGATGAGGGTTTTTTTTTTAATCAATAGCAGATCACTCGCTCTTTTAAATGAAAAAGAAATATTTTCTTCTCTTTCGTCCTTTGTGTTAATTTTTTTTTCTTTCTCAATTTTTGGCTCGAAAAAAAAAAAAGGAAAAAAGAAAAGAAAACGAAAATTAAAAAAAAAAAAAAAATAAAATAAGGACACAAAACTGCATTGGGATCTTGTTTTCTTAAAGCTGACTACATTGGCATGAGACTTGATCAAGTACACGACTGTTCGGAAGAAACAACTTGTTGGGCCTGACAGCCGACATCAAGATTATGCACTTTTCAAACCCCCCACTTTTTGCCCCTGATCTGTCTAAAGGGACGACATGTAAATTGTTTGTCTTAAGCTTTGGCTAATTAAATTCGTCTGTAGCTGTCCATTGTCCGGTAGAAAACAATAATGTCCGGTAAAGTTAACAATATGGCGTTTTATATCAAGAGTGGCGGTTGGAGAATACACGGTAATCATTGCTTGACAGATCGAATTTTCCACTGTTACATAATTAAGGGTACAAAATACCGCCTCTTTCTCATCATATATGCGAAGGGGTGCTGAAAACTGCTTGGCTCGATCCACTTTTCAAAATGACAAAGCAATGATTTTTTTAAAGAATATTTGATAGAAACGAGAACATTTATCATCATCTCGTATATATATATATATATATATATATATATATATATATATATATATATAAAAGAAAGAGGATGTAGTGGTTCCAACGAGAGAAAAGTATGTATATTAAAAAGAAGAGAAGAGAGGTACCGTAAACGTTTTTGGTTGTAATGTAGATTTATTTAGAAAAAAATATTATGCTTTGTTTTCCATAATTTTACTACACGTGTTTCTGGTCTCGCGACCATCTTCAGGTAAAAGCGGAGATTTCCACATATTATTAAAAATAATTAATTTTTTCCTTATGTTTTTCAATGTTAAATATTCTCGATATGAGACATTTTACGTTTTTGTGTTAGTAATCCGAAATTCTTTCTTGAATTGGACCAACCTTAATTGTTTTATGACCGTTCGCGCAGAACTCTTCATTGCCAATTCAAGAGGGAAATTGAAATGGAAACAAAAAGAGCATGCAACTTTTTAGCCGACTTTTGGCCACCATTCTTAAACACTTCCGGTGGTATAGCATCGTTGCCAGGTGCCTTACCCATGGCTATCTGCTTTATAGCGTCAAAGACTTCTTGTAGAGTCTGTAGCTCAGACAATTCTGTTTTTTCAGGAAACTGATGAATTGACCCAATAACATCGTCATCCGTAACAGAGGAAGTGTTTAATACTGTCTTTAAAATGTTCTTTCCAGCGGTTTAAAATATCACTTCTATCAGTCAATAAGGTTCCATCTTCCGCGTAAATAGGCGAAGCTCCAGATTGTTGAGGACCAAAAACTTTCTTGATTCCCTCATAAAAGGCCTTTGTGTCTTTCCTATTGAATGCTGCTTGAATAGATTCTGCATGATCAGCCCACCATTTCTCTTTCATCAGTCGCAGTACTTTTTGCACTTGTGCTTTACAGGTCTTGTAAGCCTTCTTTTTCATTGCAGAATTTTTGTCATCAATCCATGCCTTGTGGACCCGGTGCATTTTCTGGATTTGATCTTGCGCTTCAACATTCTGATCGTCGAACCAATCTTGATGCTTACGTATTGGCAAGCCTAACACTTCCATGGCAGTGGCGTGTGTGGCATCGCGTAGGGCTTTCCAGGATTTTTCAGTGTCATCATTCACTTCCACGTTCTCTAGGTTTTCATCCAGCTTGTCGGATAATGCTATCTGTACTTCAGGATTCTTCAATGGCTTAACGTTAATACGTCTAGGGACAGTTGATTTCTGAATTCGCCGGCGATGCAGACAGAGAAGTTTTGCTGCGCAGCAGGGCATGGTCAGATAGGTAACAACTGGTATGAAATGAGCGCGTTATCATGAAGTCGCGAATGTCGCGTTTCTTTGTGATAACATAATCAATCATATGCCAGTTATTTGAACGGGGGGTGCATCCAAGTAGTTTTGTGGCATTTCTTCTGTTGAAATACTGTGTTGGTGATAGTGAGATTAAACTCCCTGCATAAGGAAATGAGACGGAGACCATTATCATTCATTTTCCCAACTCCATGACGTCCCAAAACCCCTCCCCACGTTTGGGAATCAGCACCAACCCTTGCATTAAAATCCCCCATCAGAATGAGCTTATCCTTGTGGCAAATCCTTATAATCTGTTCTGAAATTAAGTTGGATGATAAACTTAGGTTTATTACTACTACTCTCTGTAACAATGCAGCAAGGGCGGACTATCATTGCTGTTTCGTCCATGTGTTGTTTAATTTATCGAAATTGTCATCTTTGATAATGTCTTGTGTAAGCCGAAAGCTTAGATTGGATTTAAACATGTATCAATATGGTGTTTTCCTTTCGTCTTTCAACGATAATGTGATTAAGCTTATCAGACAATATGAAAGGAACTTACTTAAAATAAATAGACAAAACCTGTCTATATTATTTAATGAAACATATATTAATATATATATATATATATTTATATATATATATGTATTTCTGAATACATATATATATATTTATATTTTTATATTTAATGAAACATGCATCAATATATATATATATATATATATATATATATATATATATATATATAAGTATGTATATTATTATACATTATTATTATTATACATTATTATATTGTAGTATATGTAAAATAAATAAACAAAACTTGTCTATATTATTTAATGAAACATGCATTTAATATATATATATGTATTTCTAAATACATATATATATATTTATATTTTTATATTTAATGAAACATGCATTAATATATATATATATATATATATATATATATATATATTTCTGAATACATATATATATATTTATATCTTTATATTTAATGAAACATGCATTAATATATATATATATATATTTATTTCTGAATACATATATATATATTTATATCTTTATATTTAATGAAACATGCATTAATATATATATATATATATATATATATATATATATATATATATATATATATATATATATATATATATATATATATTTCTGTAGTTTACTGCTACCAGCAAGCAGAAAATTATTTTTCTCCTGATGATGGCCATGTTGACCGAAACTAGTCGAGGAATCTAAATGAAATAAAAATAAAAACGAAGGAACATTAACATACAACCCAGTATGTCTGAAGATTTTAATTTTTTAATATTTTTATTGTTCAATATATATATATATATATATGATAAACAATAAAATCCAAAATTATTTCATATGGCTAATAAGCCTATTTCGGCTGACGAAGATATCGGTCGTCTGTCTTATCAATCCCGGTGTGAACTGAGTTTGTATCGATACAGATAGGGGCTGTGGTGGGGGTAAGAAGTAGAATTTTAATTGTGAAAGCTAAACTAAAAAAATCAACCTGTCGAAAAACTAATACAGAATTTATCCATTTCAATGTTTCAGTCAGACGAAAGGCATGAGGCAGGGGTCAGGAGAGGGTGGAAGGTATTTGTCTTAAAGGGAAGAAGTTTTATAAAATTAAACCCAAATATTAACCTTATGACATTAATTTAGGGTTATATGAAGAATGAAATGCATTCTCTTGGGGGTCCGTTCCATAAATGCGAAAGAAGAGTATTACACGACTAGTGAGTGTATGCCGGTTGACCCAGCGTTCAATCTGTTCGACTGTTAATATTTAGCAGCCCCCCACGAGGGTAGATGTGGCACAAGGCTGAGTTTAACGTGGGTCATCCGAGCCCGTAGGCTCGGACAAACAATCCCCGTAGAACCCGCGCAAACGGTTTCAGGGTCTGTCTACCTACCCGAACGAGACTCTACCCTTCGGTATAGCCTCGTCCGGTTCCTCACTGCCCAAAGGCAGAGAGTACGACAGCAGCTGCGAAAGGTCACTGCCTCGGTAGAACAATCTATTAGACTGTTCATATTTAACAGACCCCCACGAAGAATGTATGTGGCACAAGGCCGGGTTTGCCGCGGGTTCTCCGAGCCCATAGGCTCGGCCAAAAATATTACCTTAGAACCCGCATAAACGGTTTCAGGGTCTGTTTACTTCCCCGGACGAAACTTTGCCCTTCGGCAAAGCCTCGTCCGGGTTCCTCTATACCCAAGGCAGAGAGTTCGACAGCAACGAACAATCTATTAGACCGTCATATTTAACAGCCCCACACCCCACGACAGATGTAGTGGCACAAGGCCGAGTTTACCGTGGGTTCTCCGAGCCCGTAGGCTCGGCCAAAAATATTCCCTTAGAACCCGTATAAACGGGTTCAGGGCATGTCTACCTCCCCGGACGAAACTTTGCCCTGCGGCAAAGCTTCGTCCGAGTTCCTCTCTGCCGAGGCAGAGAGTTCGACAGAAATGATCGACTGATCCTCCAAGGCTTCGACAGAAATGGTCGACTGATCCTCCAAGGCTTCGACAGAAATGGTCGACTGATCCTCCAAGGCCTTCTCTCCTTCTAATCTTATAGTAGACGGAAGAGTCCAACATCGACTCTTTAGGGGTTGAGGAATGTAATGTTTAAAAATGACACTGTATCGCCAGTCAGGTCTTTTCCGCTGGATTGCTTCCTTGAGCCTCTGTTCATTTTTTCAACATACAGATTAGGATTGCCCATTGGCTTTGTCAATCAGTTATGTGCCATGCGGGATACACGCTTAGAAGATCATGTGCCATCCAAGGCTATAGAACCCGGTCTGTCTTGATATTTAACCATAGCTAGGGGGCGGAGAAAGAAGAAGAACATTAATACCTTTTTCACGTAAGTGAATGTAATGGATTTGACTGGAATTCGAACACAGCTCTCCGATTCCTCAATCGGAGCCGCTATCCATTACTCCACTGTGCCTCCTGTGCTTAGGCGATCATGTATCTTTCGATACATGACGAGACAGATTTTTTTCCCGCAGTAGGTTGCCATTTCTTTCTGCGATAGACCGGTTGCTATCCAAGGCTAAAGAACCCGGTCTGTCCTGCCATTTGCCCATAGCTGGGGAGAGAAGAGGATTTATACCTTTCCCAAGGGCATTAGCACGTAAGTGAATCTAATAGACTCGACTCGGCTCTCCGATTCCTCAATCCGAGTCGCTATCCCTTACTCCTAAAGTCAGTTATGTGCCATGCGTGATACACGCTTAGGCTATCATGTATCTTTCGATACATAGCTAACAAAGCAGATTTTTTCCCGCAGTAGGTTTCCATTTCTTTCTGCGGTAGGGCGGTTGCCATCCAAAGCTATAGAATCCAGTCTGTCCTGCTATTTACCGATATTTAGGGGGAGAATAAGAGGATTCAAACTTACGTACGAATACCATTGCATATTGAACGTAATGGATTACCTACTAATACCTTAGGTAAGTGAACGTAATGGATTCGAGTGGAATTCGAACTCCCATTTCTAAATTCGAGCCGTTATCCATTACTCCACCGTTACTCGTTGAACGAAGATGACAACCAAAAGTAACGTGAGAGCTTGTCATATTCTGAGCCATTTCCCTGGGGGTCTGGCGCACTTCGTCTTTAATCAGTCCTTATAACCGACAGTTTATAATGGCTGCCCGGTCTACGAATATCGAATATTTCCATATAAGCAAACGGCTAATGTTACCATATCCATTACAATTATTAACAATATAACTAGCTGCCTCCACTAAGATTTAAAATGAAGATTTAAAAATGAAAAAAAGCATTCTTGAAGATTTCATTTTGCCATTACTTGCAAGCCAAATGATTAAATTTGCTATTTCCAGTAAACAAAATATTCTGCTGTATTTCAAACAGAAATTAAATCGATTGGAATCTCAACATTTTGCTCGCTTTCACAAAATTGGCCATTTTTGTCACATTTTAACGCATTTAATCAGAAAATAAGGGCGATGACTATAGTAAATTTAAATTCAACATTCCTAAAATTAGATTACGGAGAATATTTCCCAACATTTTAAAGATTATTAAGTGCTTAAATATATATATATATATATATATATATATATATATATATATATATATATATATATATATATATAAAGGCGCTCACCCGTCATTCTTTTTAGATTTTGTTTGGACAGATAAAGTCTCCGTAGAACAACAGTAAAGGCGTTGATAGATTTTATCATTGCTTGTCAAGTTATGTACGAGTGACAAACGACGGTGATAAACGCGTAATCACCACTACTGTTTGTTTTAAAAATCCACTTCTCAGTTATTTTAAACCTAAATAATTTTTTTTTCAAATCAGATTAATTATACTTTAAATCAACTAAAATTCCTCCTAATTTCTGAAAAGTATATTATCTAGACTAAGCTATTATCTTTCCGGCATAGACCCCAAAACTTCACTTCTTGCCCTTCTTTACGCCAATGCAACACTACACAGTAACCCACTACCTTGATTGGCTCTTTGGCCTTGTATTGAGTGAACACTGGTAGATAAAATTGCCTATTTTCATTGCAGGTGTTCTGATAAGATACATTCCTCGGTTCTACGGCACGGGGTAGGGGGTGATGATTCTCATTCTATTCGTATTCCGTACGAAGGAAGTTCCATCCGGAAAGAAGACCCATTCCATTCGCATTTCGTAAGACGGAAGTTCTACCCGTAATATTAAGGAGAGAGGATGATAAAAAACCAGGAATTAAGAAGACAGAAGGAAACGATTGACATTGCATTTAAAATTTTGAAGATCAAAGTTAACTGCGAAGCAAGAAGCCGGAAGAGAGTTCCACAAGCGAGAAGTGCGACAGAACAAACTGTTAGCATAGAACTTACGGTTGCATTCAAAGATAAAACGATGAGACCTTGCCGCCAATCTAGTACTGCGCTTAAATTCATAAAGTCTAAGTGCCGTAGAGGAAAATTCACCAGAACAGTTACCATGAAAGTAATTATAGAAAAAGCGCAGGGACGCTACATTACAGCGGTTGGAAATTGAAGCCGAGATGCCAGGTGAAGACCTAGAAAATTGGTGGTGGGAAAGGGACTGAAGCCGAGATGCCAGGTGAAGACCTAAAAATTTGGTGGTGGGAAAGGGACTGAAGCCGAGATGCCAGGTGAAGACCAAGAAAATTGGTGGTGGGAAAGGGACTGAAGCCGAGATGCCAGGTGAAGACCAAGAAAATTGGTGGTGGGAAAGGGACGGAAGCCGAGATGCCAGGTTAAGACCTAGAAAATTGGTGTTGGGAAAGGGACTGAAGCCGAGATGCCAAGTGAAGACCTAGAAAATTGGTGTTGGGAAAGGGACTGAAGCCGAGATGTCAGGTTAAGACCTAGAAAATTGGTGGTGGGAAAGGGACTGAAGCCGAGATGCCAGGTGAAGACCTAAAAAATTGGTGGTGGGAAAGGGACTGAAGCCGAGATGCCAGGTGAAGACCTAGAAAATTGGTGTTGGGAAAGGGACTGAAGCCGAGATGCCAAGTGAAGACCTAGAAAATTGGTGTTGGGAAAGGGACTGAAGCCGAGATGTCAGGTTAAGACCTAGAAAATTGGTGGTGGGAAAGGGACTGAAGCTGAGATGCCAGGTGAAGACCTAGAAAATTGGTGGTGGGAAAGGGACTGAAGCCGAGATGCCAGGTGAAGACCTAGAAAATTGGTGGTGGGAAAGGGACTGAAGCCGAGATGCCAGGTGAAGACCTAGAAAATTGGTTGTGGGAAAGGGACTGAAGCCGAGATGCCAGGTTAAGACCTAGAAAATTGGTGGTGGGAAAGGGACTGAAGCCGAGATGCCAGGTGAAGACCTAAAAAATTGGTGGTGGGAAAGGGACTGAAGCCGAGATGCCAGGTGAAGACCTAGAAAATTGGTGGTGGGAAAGGGACTGAAGCCGAGATGCCAGGTGAAGACCAAGAAAATTGGTGGTGGGAAAGGGACTGAAGCCGAGATGCCAGGTGAAGACCTAGAAAATTGGTGGTGGGAAAGGGACTGAAGCCGAGATGCCAGGTTAAGACCTAGAAAATTGGTGGTGGGAAAGGGACTGATGCCGAGATGCCAAGTGAAGACCTAGAAAATTGGTGCTGTGAAAGGGACTGAAGCCGAGATGCCAAGTGAAGATCTAGAAAATTGGTGCTGTGAAAAGGACTGATGCCGAGATGCCAGGTGAAGACCTAGAAAATTGGTGGTGGGAAAGGGACTGAAGCCGAGATGTCAGGCGAGGACCAATAAAATTGACGGTAGGAAAGTGACTGAAGCGAGTTTTTCTTGCTATATATTTTCACTTTAACTAATTTTCTTTTATCTAATCATTTTACCTTCACTCAAGCAATACAATAAAACCACTAAGACACAAGGGTTTATTGAGTGCGAAAGATTATGGGAAAAAAGAAAACATTGTTAAATTATTATTTTTCACTTTATTTACAGTATAATTATTACAGCTCCTGTCTCTGTAATCGGGTCTGGGTGAGGTTCATAGCAGGTCCTTGCAGTTTACTTTTCGTAAAAGTTGCAAATTTTGGTTATAGGGACATTCACCTGAAACATTTTTTCGTCGTAGGAAAACACGCCTCGGGATTTTTCACCGAGGAAAACTTTACCGTATAGGATTCTTGCCATGGGACAATTTCCCCGCATTCTTTTCTAATATTCGAAGTAACTTGTTATTAAGTATATCTGACTCACACTATTGTTACTTTGATTTTTATACATTCTAATAAGCAAAGTTACAGGTTCAACAAAACCCTACATCATTTATTCTCATCAGTGAGGACTGCAAAAAAATTTCAACTTGACGCCAGAACCTACGTCACGCAATTTCATATTTCAGACTTAACCTTAAACTTTCTGTTAATATATCAGACTGCCAATAATTCTCATGCAAGCGATATATATATTATTTCAAACAAGCTTCTTACAACTTGAATACGCAACCGACTTTAGTATAAAATATCTGATCAAAGAAAGATAATCCTTTCAAACTCTCAGTAAGTCTTTTGAAATTTACCCAAATTATTTACAAACATAAACTGTTTTGAATTCACTATGAATACATAAATATTGAAATATACATTTTTTTTTTAATATTTGAACATACATTATAACAAAACGCTACGTTTTGATCCACAATATAACTGACATTTTTATTCATCAAACAAAAAACATTTTAACAATTTAAAATACCACCTTGCTATATAATTAAATATACACGATGACAAGGTACTTCGCATATTATTAGGTTGGTGCAAAAATAATATCGTTTTTTGGCGTTAAAAAAATACGTCAAAAAAGGATATTATTTTTGCACCAACCTAATAAACTGAACATTATTTCAAAGGGACGTTTAAGATAAGGGTATCGAAAAAAAAAAAAAAAATGCAGTAAAATTGTCTTACATCAAAAATCCTATACGGCAAAGTTTCCTACGGCGAAAATTCCTGATGGGAGTTTTCCTACGGCAAAAATGTTTACGGCGAATGTTCCGGATACGTCAAATTTTCCAGTGAAGATACTTTTCTCATGACGAGTTTTATATTCACTTGGTGCTAAAACCCGGCATCCTAATACAAGATGGTCAATTTTTGCTGGATATTTATCACAGAATCTGCATTTGGGGTCAACACAATTTTTCAGTATGTGTTCTTGGTAATTTCTAGTTAGCAAACATTGGTCCTGTTCAGCAAGAATAATATCTTCGGTTTCAGCTTTTAACCCCCTTTTCTTATTTTCTCCTTCATTTGGGTATGCTATATTCCATCTCCTTCGCTGACTCCTAGGTATTTATAAGCTTCCCTTTCTTTCCAGTTCCCCAATCTGTGTGACAAAATCTAGATCTATTGAGTGTGTTTCTGTAATTCTAGCTTTCTTGAATGTTATTTTACACATTCATCTAATCCGAAATCCATATCGATGTCATCGCTGAAACATTTTACAGTTGGTGTAATCTAGGTAAAGTTACTGAATAGAATAATCACACGAAGGTTGGTAATGAACGATAATACTTAGGACAAGAACAACACATATAAGATTTGCCAGCGGCGCGTAGTAGTAGTAGTCAATTGCTAGAAGTGAGTCAAGCGAATTCCACAATGAATTTTCAACTGCAGAATATCTACCAACCGTCCTATGCGGTCTGATGTGCCACATGGCCTAATTTAATGAGGGACAACCCAAGCCCGTAGGCTCGACCGAAAATTCCCCGTAGACCTCGTATAAAACTGTGTCGGGTAGCTGTTTCCCGAGACAAGAGTCCGCCCTTCGACATGAGGTATAGAGTTTGACCAGCGCAGTTGGAGACGAATCTCCAACGTCAGGATATCTACCAACCGCACCACGCGGTCAGATGTGGCACAAGGCCTAATTTAATGTAGGGTATCGGAGCCCGTAGGCTCGGCCAAAAATTCCCCTGTAGACCTCGTATAAAACGGGATCGGGTAGCTGTTTTCCCGAGACGAGACTCTGACCTTCGACATAGACTCGTCCGGGGATCCTCTCTGACCGGAAGCAGAGAGTTTGACCGACACAGCTGGAGACGTATCTCCAACTGCAGACCAACATACAGTATTTACTACCGTGTTTATGCGAATGGGGGAAATACTCATTATCGTCCTATCGTATGCTACAAGTATTGAGAATATCCTTCAAGTCTTTGACACTGTTATAGACAAGCGTATGGTTGCAAGAAAGAAATACGGCAACAGCAGAAATAGATTTACGTGATTTATTTCAATAGGAACGCGTGGGTTTGGGACAGCTACCTTGTGGTATAGTTCATAAGCCGTCTTCGGATCTGGGTTGATCTCACGTAGTAGTTCACACTGGTAGGCGCTGGCGCTCCCCCTGCTGACTGCTGCTGACCGCTCAGCCTGACCGTGACAGGTCTCTTCCGTGGCCTCCTGTTGACGATATTCAGTCACCCCCCCACCCCGACGAGGGCGTCATGTGGCACAAGGCCTTTTTAAGGTGGGATCTCCGAGCCCGTAGGCCCGGCCAAAAATATACCCATTGAACCCATATAAACGGGTTCAGGGTCGGTTTACCTCCTCGAAAGAGATTCCCCCCTTCGGCGTAGCCTCCTTCGGGTTCCTCCCGCCCGAAGGCAGAGAGTTCAATCGTACAGTGAACTACTGACTGTCTCCTGTTGACTCCGGTTGTACTTCCGTGTGACCCTTTTTATGGTGTTTTTTATGGTGTTTTTTATGGCTTAACAGGCTCAAAAAACGACGCGAGTATGATTAGGAGGGAAGGATTTTTATTGGTCGAAAAATAGAAACACTTTAAAATATTATTTTATTTTTCGACCGGAACTCGTGCGTCGGGCCTATGCGTAAACGAAGATAATGGTCATTTTGTGACGGGGCCTTGTCCCGTTCACATCCGGCTCTCGCTCCTGAGTATGTTAGTTTATTTCCCTGTAAATCATCCGAGATTTGTCTTATTTTATTTTATAACAACAATAAAGCTTTCTCGTTTTGGCAACCAGTCGCTTAATGTTTGCTATAGTCTAATTAAGGACGTTGAAACTCTATTGCAGCAGATGGACAGCGAAGGTGCTTATGGCTGATATTCTGTTTTGTGAATACAACTCTGTATTTAACACTAGACGCAAACACCTGTAATATTCTTTTCTTACTCTCTCCTTCATTTGGTATGATCTGTTCGCTGACTTCCAGGTATTTACAGGTCCCCCTCTTCCAGTTCCCTAATCTTTGTGACAACATCTCGATCTGTTGTGTGTGTGTTTCAGTAATTCACCCTTTCTTGAATGCTGCTTTTACCCATTTATCTAATCCGAAATCCATAGCAATGTCATCACTGAAACATTTTTAATGTATTGACGATACCCTTCAGCTCATTGTCGTCTATGGCAAAGAGTTTGAGATTGTAAATGCTGCTTTATTTTATACGTTGAGATTATCAAATGTAATTGCGTGTTTTAAGAGCATTTATCTATTATACATTTAACGATTCAAGAAAAAAAACAAAAAACAACGAGACTCCAATTGTGCATCAACAATAAAATATATACTGAAACAATAATATACAAAACAATCATGTAATGTTGTGTAGTAATTAAGGGAGAAAAAGTTGTTTCCCTTTAACTGTATTCTGATTAAGATTGAATGTTCAAAAGAATTTCTCTTGAATAAGAATGTTCAGGATTCTATGTTGAATAGAGTCTGGTGTAGAAAGGAATGCAGTTGTTTTGAGAAATATATAGAGTGCTGGTTCATGAACTTGGCTTAGTCACAGAGAGGAAGATTAGTGTAATGTGATACAAAAATCTGTGTCTGTGTGTGCGTTGCGAGTAAAGTCGTGGATTTGTGTAGACAGGCGTAAATAGCCGGAGAAAGTCGGTAATAGTTGTTGGTAATGATCTTTAACGTCTAACCGCAAGCTTAAGACGGGAGCTCTTGAAGATTACATCTTGGCAGCAAGGAAAAAGATGAATGAAGAGAAACACGAGAGAGGCTTATTCGTGTTTTGTTTATATAAGGCTGTGTCTCACGTGGTAGGCTCCAAAGCTTGTGTGCGGGAAAATTATTCATCGCATGTCGGCGATTTGATTGGTCGGAATTGACCAATCAGCAAGTTAGTTTTGAGGAGATTAGCCAATGAATGCTTGCCGTATGATCTGTATGTATGTATGTGTGTGTGATGGCGATGATGATCGCTACAAGATCATCCATGGAGAGCAGGTGATTAAATACTTTTTTTTTTACTTTATATCCATAGTTATTACTATTTAGATCGTGCGAAAGGTGGACAGAAGGGGGGACAGGGAGTCTCCTTGATAGATTCCTCGTTGGGCGATGAAACAAATGAAAGTCGCAATAACTTTGATGCGAATTTTGTATAATGAGCTAATAAGCTAACCCGGATGAAATAAAAAGACAACACTATATAGGAGGGGTGTGTGAAAAGCCTTGTTTTTCATTGGATGTCGTTGACTGACGTATGAAAATAGGAACGGTCGCAATCCGAGCAAGGTCGGAATGTGTTTTTTACTTTTTTTTTTTTTTTGCCATGTCGCGGTTCGTAGTACTACGCTTTCAAGGAGGCGTCCTGACTCGTCTTGTATCGCCTAGGGGTTGCTAGTGGAACTGATATGATGCAAAACCCGAAATCGACGATGAGGTCAGTGCATCACTGAAGACCCCACCCTTGATGCATCTGAAATGTATTATGCAACTGGTTTTCCACAGATCTGTGCCACACTTAAGGAAATTTACTATCACCGAGGAAAACTTTGTAGATTTCCAAAATCTTAAGGAACCAAGATGGCGGTACACTACGAAAGACTTTACGGTAATCTATCCACGATGTGCTGAGATTTCTATCTTTTTTTTTCTGCAATTTTTCAGGATCATTTTATTTATTAGTTGATCTTTGCAACCATATGAACCGCTTCTATATCCCTTCTGTTCCTGGGGAAGAATGCTGTTTTCACCGAGAAAAGTGTATGTGTTGGAGCCGATATGATGCAAAAACCGAAATAAGGACAGTGCATCACTGAAGACCACCCTTGACTCATCTAAAATGTATTATTGTTGTGGTAGGATCCACCTAATTTGCATAGTGGAGTACCGACCATATAAATATGGTTGGTACCGGGAAGAGAGGGGAGGAATCGAAGGGATTCAACCAGAGACTCTGCCCGACTGCGACTGAGTCAACACATTCTCCAGGAACGGTCTTCCCAGGAATATACAAAAGACTAGATGTAAATATTGTGTACACTTTCTTGTTTCAATACATTTTGTTCTAAGTACATTTTGTGTTGCATTATTATTCCATGCATTAGTCAAGTTTCAACAATTATGCAACTGGTTTTCCACAGATCTATGCTATACTTAAGGAAATTTACTCTCACCAAGGAAACTTTGTAGATTTTCAAAATCTTAAGGATCCAAGATGGTTGCACACTACGAAAGGCTTTACAGTAATCTATCTACGATGTGCTGATGGAAGAAGGGGAAGCTTATAAATACCTAGGAGTCAGCAAAGGAGATGGAATATAGCATACCCAAATGAAGGGGAAATAAGTAAAAGGGTTAACTGAAGTTTGAACTGAAACCTGCCGACCATTTGGAGCGCCATACATTCGTCAATTGGGTGCATGAGTAAAGACAAGCTGATGAAGATTTTTCGAAAAAAAAATCCTCTTTAGTGATGAAGCCCATTTTCATCTTGGTAGATTCGTTAATAAGCAGAATTTGGACTGATGAAAATCCAAGGAAGATAGTTGAAAAGCTACGGCATCCACAAAAGGTCACTGTTTGGTGTGCATTTTTTGCTAGCAGAATAATTGGGCTGTATATTTATAAATTTGAACGTCCATTTTCGTAATAGGCTTCGGTAACATTAACATCTGCCTCGTAAATCTGCTTCGTCAGTGTATCACGCATAGCACATAACTGACTGAAAATTCACGCAAGAGTTTTATGAATTGATGACAGGGCACCTTATCATTTTCTGGGGATATCCATTTTGGGAATTTTGTTGGGGTTTCTCTATCATTCTTGGTTATATTTTTTCCATTTCTTGAACAGGTTTATCCTTCATTCTTTCTTGTTCTTGTTTGATCCACCCTGCATTGGGATTATATTCCTTTGGGTCCCTCCAAATATTCTCCCAATATTTTTATACTTCTTCAATAGTTTGGTGTCCATTTTTTTTTCTGCAATTTTTAAATCTTTGCAACCATATAAACCACTTTTATATTCCTTCTGTTGTCGGGGAAGAATGCTGTTTTCACCGAGAAACGTGTAAGTACAGTTCGTATATATGTGGTTTATATATGTGGTGGACAGACATATTATTAGCCTTTAAATTTTTGGATCATTTGTTTCATCTGTTATTGGAAAGAGATATGTAATACATTCAGTGATCCATTCCGGGATTTTCTTAGGGTTATTAATTAGCATTGATAAAGGAAAGTACGATGGAGTAATGGATAGTGGCTCGGATTGAGGCAGTTGGAGAGCCGAGTTCGAATTCCAGTCGAATCCATTATATTTACTTGCGTGCTAATGCCCTTGGGAAAAGTATGAATCCTCTTCCCCCCAGCTATGGTTAAATAGCAGGACAGACCGGTTTATATAGCATTGGATGGCAACTGGTCTACCGCAGAAAGAAATGCGGGAGAAAATCTGCCTTGTCAATGTATCACGCATAGCACATAACTGACTGAAAATTCACGCAAGAGTTTTATGAATTGATGACAGGGCACCTTATCATTTTCTGGGGATATCCATTTTTGGGATTTTGTTGGGGCTTGTCTAACATTATTGGTTATATTTTTTCCATTTCTTGAACAGGTTTATCCTTCATTCTTTCTTGTTCTTGTTTGATCCACGCTGCATTGGGATTATATTCCTTTGGGTCCCTCCAAATATTCTCTCAATATTTTTGCATTTCTTAAATAGATAGCGACTTTTTGACTTATATATAGTTTGTTCCAATAACTTGGACCGATTTTAAATGTGAATTAAGTTTAAACGTCTAATGAGTTTTTTCTTTTTCTTTCAGATTTAACAACTTAAGTCTTACAATGAAGTTTACTTCTGATTGATATCTGCCAAATATAGCATTGAACGAATTAAATAAATGGTATTACAATAACTTGGATCGACTTTAAATGTGAATTAAGTTTAAACGTCTAATGATTTTTTTTTCTCTTTTTCTTTCAGATTTAACAACTTAAGTCTTTGGCAATTTCAACCATGATTAACAATCAAGCAACGTGTTAAAGTTTCAAGAGTGCAATTGGAAAAATTGTTCGTAAATTCAAACAAACTGGGTCGGTGGCAGATGTGCAAACACCATTGCGTGCTCGTTTACGCCGTTCAGCTGAAAACGTTGGCTGCAGTGCACGAGTATGTGGCCGAAAATCCAGACCCCTCTATTCGTCATCGCGCGCATGAATTGAACCTCTCCACAACAACGTTACATCGAATTTTGACAACAGATTTGTCTCTACGAGGTTGCAAAATTCAGTTGGCACAAGAACTGAAGCTTGCTGATCATTTGGGGCGCCGTACATTCGTCAATTGGATGCACGAGCAAAGACAAGCCGATGAAAAATTTTCGCAAAAGTCCACTTTAGTGATGAAGCCCATTTTCATCTTGGTGGATTCGTTAATAAGCGGAATTGTCGCATTTGGGCTGATGAAAATCCAAGGAAGATTGTTGAAAAGTCACTGCATCTGCAAATGGTCACTCTTTGTTGTGCATTTTTTTTTTTGCTAGCAGAATCATTGGGTCGTATATTTATAAATTTGAACGTCCATTTTCGTAATAGGCTTTGGTAACATTACCACGTTGTTTGATTATTAATCATTTCAGGGTTGAAATTGACAATGACCTAAGTTGTTAAATCTGAAAGAAAAAGGAAAACAAAATAGACGCTTAAACTTAATTCACATTTAAAATCAGTTCAAGTTATTGGAACACCCTTTAGTAACTGTATTTACTTGACTCCCACAAGGACAAGATGTGACACAAGGTCGTTTAACGTGGGAGACCCGAGTGTTTCCACTCTAAGGGCCACTGGTCTACAAATGGTCATAGCATGTCCAAGCTGGTCAGAGCTTAGTCAACGCTGGTCATGGCTTGTCTTAGCTAGTCCAGGCCGAAGCCGGTCATAACTAGTCGTAGCCGTGATCGAATCTCAGCCAAAGAGAAACGACCACCTGCGGAAAGCTGCCTCTCTCTTTAGTAACTGACTTTCCCATTTCCTTGTAAAACTTTTTGAGGTCCGTTTGGAATATTTTATTTTGTCAATAGAACCTACAACGCTTTTCATATTGTCTTGTTCTCTGTGCCGTATTATTATTATTACTTTTATTATTATTATTATTATTATTATTATTATTGTTGTTGTTGTTGTTGTTGTTGTTTCTGTTGTTGTTGTTATATCTGTAAATGCTGCAAATTTTGCTGGAAATGGAACCAAAGTACAAGCTGTCAACAGTGGACTGTGGTTAAACATTTTCTGTCATGATCCAAGAAATTTCCCAAGAATACATGCGGTCCCAATGAGTGCCATCTTCTGTAAGTGTCCAATGTTGTCACTGACCCCAATATTCTCCAGCCACTTCGGAAGTTCAGTACTTATGATACCCAGGGCGCCAACAACAATGGAGATGACATCCACTCTCTTCGTTGACTAAAGTTTACAAATGTTTCATTTTAAACTATCATAGTTTTCCTCTTTTTTCCCCTTCTTTTTCGTCACCGGGACATGCAATATCTCTGATGATGCACGTATTTTCTTCTTTATCTTTAAATTTGGACAAAAAAAGTAAATCTTTAGTTTAGTTCTCCTTCGCTTTTTCATTAAACTATGTTAAAATCTAAATAAGTAGTTAAAATTCATTAAGGAAAGGTGGTTACATAATTAACAGACTCTACCTGAATACATTCACCTGAAATCACACATGCTTTCCACTTTTCCATTTTACACTTCTAACGTCTCTGCCTAAACTCCGAAATTTTATTTACTAATATTTTTTTTTTTTAATATATTACTTTTTTTTTCTAATTTCAAACTTTTATCGATAGGTTCGCCTATCGCCGGGCTCACACTCATGCCCCGTTTTTTGAACAAGAGTAGAGGTTGTTCGCGTGTTTCGTGTCTAGAATTGGGTTTCTGGTTGCTTCTCCGAAATTCTTCCCATTCTCTTTCATCTCCCCCCCACCCGCGTCTTAGTGGCTTTATCACCTTACTTGGGGTGAAATGATTAAAAAAAAAAAAAACTCACCTGGTTTTCTGTGCAATACTCCATGGTGGAGTAATGGATAGCGGCTCGGATTGAGGAATCGGAGAGCCGAGTTCGAATTCCAGTCGAATCCATTACATTCACTTACGGGCTAACACCCTTGGGAAAGGTATGAATCCTCTTCTTCCCCAACCCCCAAAAGCTATGGGCAAATTGCAGGACAGACTGGGTTCTATAGACTTGGATGGCAACTGGTCTACCGCAGAAAGAAATGGCAACCTACTACAGGAAAAAAATCTGCCTCGTCAGTCATGTATCGAAAGATACATGATCGCCTCAGCGTGTATCACGCATGGAACATAACTGACTGACTTCATGGTCACACTGCATCATGACATCCCACAAAAAATTTATACATGTCATTTATTATTATTATTATTAATGTTGTTATTTAGTTCCTTATCATGCACGTTACGCTCTGACATTACTCCAGATAAACAATGGACCATTCCTGCGAGGATAAACGGAAGAAAAGTTATATCAAAGACTCTGTTTGGGTTTAAGGAAAATAAAGAAAGAAAGAAAGAAACACACAAAGAGGAGTCGATAACGCTCCCATATGTTTAACGTCTGCTTCAGTGAAATAGCAGATCTTGTCAGTTTGTAATCTTTTCATTTGTATCCTCTTACTTCTTTAAATAATAACCATATCATTGTTACTGCAATATTTTGTTGAAGTTGTTAAGCTTAAATATTTAACGAGGCAGCTGGGAAAATTCCACAGGTATTATTTATATTTTCGAAGGAGCTTATTCAATCATTAATAATTAAAATCATTCAAACAGGAAAACCATTTTCATGGATATTTCGAATTATTATTAGTAGTATTTTATGCGCATATTAAATATTTTATATATACGTTTTTTCTTTTATATAATAATAGCTTCTATCAGGTCATCCCATAAGTTCTGTCCGAATTTTGAATAAAGAAAACAAGTGACCAAATGTTACATTTAATTACAGATTCAATCAACAATGTATTTTCCCTGATTATCTATGACTTCCTTCCATCTATTAAAAAGTTTACTAATTCAATTACTGTAAAATTCTTTTGGCTTTCATTCGAAGAACTCACAAATGTCAGTTTTAACCTCTTCCTGTTTTACAAAAGCTGTTTCTTCCAAATGATTCTGTAAGCTACGAAACAAATGGTAGTCTGAAAGAGCAAGATCGGGAGAATAAGGTGGATGAGGAATTTTCTCCCAACCAAGTTCTTCAATCTTTTGTGACGTGATTCTTGCTGTGTGGGGTCGCGCATTGTCCTGATGAAACATCACCTCTTTTCGATTCACTAGAGCAGGTCTTTTTTTCCTCAAAGCTTGGTTCAAACGCTCTAATTGCTGACAGTATATTTGAGCATTAATTGTTGCATTAGGTGGTAAGAATTCAAAGTGGATTATTCCTTGGCGATCCCGCCAGATTGAAAGAAGAACCTTTTGCTCCTGAAGTTTTCTTCTCAGCTGTGGCTGGGGTCCTTCCCCTTTACCAAGCCACTGTCTACGACGCTTAACATTTCGATAAAAGATCCATTCATCGTCACCAGTCACAAGTCTATCCAAAAAAGGTGAAACAACTAGGCGAGAATGGAGAGAAGAGCAGATGTCAACTCGGGATTTGAAGTTGCTTTCAGACAATTCATGAGGCACCCATTTTCCAAGTTTAGGAACTTTTCCAAGTTGTTGAAGATGACGATGAACAGTTGTATGGTTTGAACTGAGAACCACTGCCAATTCCTCAACTGATAAAGCAGTATTTTCTCCAAGAACTGCTTCAAGAAGCTTTTCATCAAACTCAACTGGATGCCCGGTTCAATCTTCATCTTCAAGGATGAAATCTCCACCTCTGAATTTTGCAAACCATCTTCTGCAAGTTCTTTCATTCACACATTCCTCTCCATAAACTGAGTGAATGTTTCTAGCCGCTTCGGCTGCTGAGTTTCCTTTCTTGAACTCATAAAGCATTATGTGCCTCAAATGATTCTTGCGTACGTCCATGATAGCAGGGTTTTAATCAAACAAAATTTAATTTTATTATTCTTTGAAATAAGATTTGATCAGTTTAAATGCATCTAAACATAAAAATAATGTTCAGCTTCATTAGACATTATAAAATACTCTTTAAATTTCGTTCATTTTAACAAAAGGTTAAAATTCGGACAGAACTTATGGGATGACCTGATAGTATTTCGAGACTTTTCTTGCAGTGAGTACTCTGTAGTAATTTGGTATAATCTACTAATATTTTTCTTAGGTTAATAGTTTGTATTTTGGTTGATTTGATACTTTAACCAACAAGAGTATGGTCAGTATAAAATCGAAAGTAGATAGGATTGACTGCAGTCGATATCATAGTCATTGTGAACTTCACTATACTTTGATTAGCTCCATGCAAAATGTGCTTCGTCAGGGCTAGATACGGTTTGAATTCAGAGTTGTCCTTCTCCCAAACTGATTTCCCACCAAGGCTATGGGACAGAATCTGTCTTGCTATTTACCCATAGCTGGGGAGAGAGGAGATGGATTCAGGTCTTTCTCAAGGGTATTTGCGCCTAAGTGAATCTGGAAATTGATTGGCATTCAAACTCTGCTCTCAGATTCAGTTTAGGATTTTGTCCTTGGTCATTTTTTTTTTAGAACCGAGTGTTGTCAATATGGTAGACAAGATTTTGTTGGCTATACCCCGATATTTTTCATTTTTATTTTTTCCTCCTTTAATGCTAGAATTCAGATTAATTCAAATATGTGTGTATCAGCAAAGTATTAGGTTGGTGCAAAAATAATATCCTACAATGGTTTCACAGACCTTGACTCCACCAGGAAAAGAATGTATCAAATATTTTATTATTTTATACACACGTTAAAATACCGCTTCCCGTAAAAGGGAAAAAGATATTTCGTTTAATACATGTTGTTTCTTTTGTATAAATAATAGCTTATTGTATTTTGAGCCTTTCTTTGCAGTGAGTGCTATATTGTATTTTCGAAACATTTCGATAATCCCAAATCCGAACATCTTTTGATAATCCCAAAGCCGAATATTTTTAGTTTGGAATTCGGCGCGCAAAAAGCTTACCTACTTGACCCTCGCTACTTAAACATGTTGTGGCAACAGGTGTCATAATCGACCCGACTCCGACACCCACTGCCTGGCCGAATGACGTGAGTCTACCAAGCATCAGTTGTGCTCATATTGGGTAGACGCCAGTGTGCTGTTCACTGATTTTTTTTTTTTCCTTTGGTATATTTTTGTGACTTTATATAGTAAAA
The DNA here is from genome assembly GCA_963932145.1 of Acanthosepion lycidas. Classification (NCBI taxonomy): domain Eukaryota; kingdom Metazoa; phylum Mollusca; class Cephalopoda; order Sepiida; family Sepiidae; genus Acanthosepion; species Acanthosepion lycidas. The sequence goes on from OZ010575.1 coordinate 94,592,088, forward strand.
ATGTCAAAAAGAACTGCATATGTCCTTCTTATGGGTAACCGCGAGAAAAAGAAAATGGAGGTATCTATCGTTATCAATACCACAAAGAGAAGATCTCTTGTAGAAGGTTGATCGTAATGTTCTTGTGCGGTGTCTGACTGGGGAATATGGGGTCGGAATAACCACCGTGTATGATTTAAAGAAACAGAAAGACAAGTTCCCGAAATTTTATCGTGAAAGATACACCAAAATAAACTACAAATACCTACTGTCTGTAGTTTTTCTTTATATCACTTTTTGGAAACTATCTTACGCTGTTGTCAGGTAAATGGCCTTATTGAGTGGGAGAGAGGCAGGCACAGTATATAGCGAGTGAGTGAGAGAGAGAGAGAGAGTACATAGTGAGTGAAAGGCAGGCGCGATACATAGTGAGGGAGAGAGAAAGGGGGAGCAGGCGTGGTTAATAGTGAATGAGAGAGAGGCAGGCACGGTACATAGCGAGTGAGAGAGAGAGCAGGCGCGGTACATAGTGAATGAGAGAGAGGCAAGCGCGGTACATAGTGAGTGTGAGAGAGGCAGGTACAACACGTAGTGAGTGACAGAGAGGCAGGCACAGAACTTAGCGACTGAGAGGGAGAAAGAGAGAGGCAGGCACAGTACATAGTGAGTGAAGGCAGGCGCAGTACATAATGAGTGAGTGAGAGAGAGTGAGAGAGGCAGACAGGCACAGTACGTAGTGAGTGAGAGAGCGGCAGGCGTTGTACATGGTGTGAGAGAGAGGCAAGAGCGGTACATAGTGAGAGAGAGAGAGACAGGGGCACAATATGTAGTGAGTGAGAGTGAGGCAGGCACAGTACGTAGTAAGTGAGAGAGAGGCAGGCGTGGTACATAGTGAGTGAGAGAGAGGCAAGCGAGCTACAGAGTGAGTGAGAGATAGTGGCAGGTAGAGTACGTAGTGAGTAAGAAAGCGGCAGGCGTTGTACATAGTGAGTGAGAGAGACAAGCGCGGTACATAATGAGAGAGAGGCAGGCGCGGTGCATAATGAGAGAGAGAGAGGCAGGCGCGGTACATAGTCAGTGAGAGAGGGGCAGGCGCAGTACATAGTGTGTGAGAGATGGGCATGAGTGTGCAACATATATTTTTAGTTTATCATTTGATGCTATTCATTTTTAACTTATACAAAGCGCTTTTTGTCAGAAATAAATAAAATTTATACATTGCTTAGGGTCTTAATCATGCCCCTATTTTATTTATCTGTATATTATAATATCTCGGATTGCGGAATCGGAGAGCCGAGTTCGAATTTCAGTCAAAACCATTACATTCGCATACAGGCTAATACCCTCGGGAAAGGTATGGATCCTCTTCTTCTCATCCCCCAAACAATAAAATAGCAGGAAAGACTATGTTCTATAGCCTTCGAT
>OZ010575.1:94598491-94675991 GCA_963932145.1 Acanthosepion lycidas
ATTAATTCATTAAAAACTGATGGTCCCTTAAGGTTTGAAAGAAACTCACAGAATAATTTGTGTGTTAAACTCCGAAATATTTTTATTATATTCATGAAAAAATATGATTTCTTAAGATTAAAAAAACACAAAAAAGAACAAAAACAAGTCCAATGCGAAATCAAATAAATATCTAAAATAAACATCTAAATACTTTCTGTATCTGCCTCCAAATGCATTTAGGATATATCCGTTAAAAGGACACTTCTTATTGTTTAAAAGTCTGAATATCTTGTGCCGTAAATTACGAAAAACATTTTGAGTTTATTGCAGAAAAAAAAAAAAAATAGTTCCTTCAGATTTGAAAGAAAACGTAACAATATTTTTGTATTAACATCCGAAACATTTTTTTTTATATCAAAATGAAAAATTATAGTTCCTTAAAGTTGAAAAAAATATGTTTGAATATTTTGTGTCTTAGCCTCCAAAACTCATTTGGTACATATCCATAAAAAGCAAAAAAAACTATGGTGCCAACAGGTTTCAAAAGAAAACGTCTGAGTACTTTGTATCCCATCAGAAATGTATTTTTTGTATATCCGATAAAAAAGTGATGTTTATTTGTTTCAAAGGAAACATCAAAATACTTTGTGTCTCACCCTCAGAAATGTATTTAGTGCATATCCTATAAAAAAGTGATATTTATTTGTTTTAAAGAAAACGTCTGTAGACTTTATGTCCCATCAAAAATGTATTTTGTGTTATATCCGATAAAAAAGTGATATTTAATTGTTTGAAAGAAAACGTTTGAATACATTGTGTCATCGAATTCGAAACGTATTTTGTATAAATCCTTTAATGGGTGATGTAAACGTATGTTTCACAGAAAACATCTGACTGCGTTGTGTCCTAGCCACGGAAAGTCATTAAAAAGTGATGTTTGCTTGAAAGAGAATATTAGTAATTTGCATCTTTGGTTCCGAAACGTATTTTGTGTATATATCTGTTAAAAAGAGTAATGTTTGCTTGTGATTTAAATGAAAACGCCTGAAATATACACATTTTTTTCACTATATGAATTTTGTATTTGCATTGTTATGTTTCTGTTGACTGGCTTATTAGCAGGTTGGGGTTGACTGGATCTTCGTGGTTGTGTATGTCTTCGCCTTAAATTCAACAGTGGTTTTGAACCAACGCCGGCACTCGTCAATGCGGTAGTCGACGCTGGAGATGAAGGTCGTCGAGCGGCTCTCCGGGTAGACGACAATGCTCTCGTGGTACGAGGTCGGCGTCACGCGCGGCTCGCAGCGGACCGAACTGAGATAACGGCGCCGGCCGCATCCATTGTAGCATATCATAGAACCGCGGTAAAGGACGGGCACGAATTTGGCCCCGAATTCCAGGCCTTCTTTGTAGCGTTTCGCTGTCGTTAGATCCGTGCACACCTCGTCGCGTTTCAGCAGGCTGGTCGGCGCCGGCGACACACAAACAGAAGTCCTTATCCGATTTGGGATCATGGCGAAAGCTTTTCTTTCTTTTTTTTTTTTTTTTTTTTTGTAAGAAGGAACAGCCGTTTGCTTGTTAATCTTTAAATATTATAGAATGTAGTTTCAAATGCGTTTGGCGAAGCTGTTTGAGACAGGGTTCACTTGTCTCTATAGTTGCAAGTGCGTTAATGAGTAATACAAGTTAATTTAGTCCTGGGATTCCCAAAGTGGCCGGTACTGATTCTTAGAGGCGGTGTAAATATCCAAGAGGCGGTAAAGAAAAAGGTGGGTAGGGTATGAGCGTACAATTAGAAAAAGAGGAAAGCGTTGGTAGGAAGCAGAAAAGTGGTATTAGTACTAACTAATAATATTGTTCGTTTTTCCTTGTCATACTTTAGGAACCCATATGTTTTACACAAAATAAAATTTGCATAAGAGTTATCCATTAACTAAAGTTATTTTTTTCGTTGTCCAATATCGGAATGTTTGTTTAAATCTTGGTAGCGTTACCTGATCGAGGGCGCGCCACATGCCAGTCAGCTCAGACGTCTGACATCTGTAGAGGCCAAAGTTCTGGGTTTGTAGGTGGAGGAATACAGCCACGGTTGTTCGCCTGATACTAGATTAGTTATTTTGTATTTGCAGTATACCTAATACTAAGTAAAAAGTGTTTTCATATGCGTATGAAAGTGGGGTGGCACCAGGGGTGTGGCTTGAGAGTCAAAAGGGCGGCAACAAGAAAAAGTTTGGAAACCACTACTTTAGTTAAATGCTCCTTCCTCAATAGGTATCTGTGTGTGTGTGTGTGTGTGCATATATATATATATATATATATATATATATATATATATATATATATATATATATGTGTGTGTGTGTGTGTGTGTGTGTGTGTGTGTAATCAGTCAATCCTTGCAGTGGTGAAGGGAAACTTGAGGCGATTGGGAGAGAAAGACATTTATGTCTGTCAGTCGCTTTATTGGGAGCTATTTGCAGTGATGGACACCCTTACTTCTCGCTTCATCGTCACTTTGAGTATGATGCGGTTTCTTTCGCTGTGACTCCCTCTCTCTCTCTATCTATGTATCTATTCTCTCTATCTGTCTACTCTACTCTATCTATCTATCTATCTATCTATCTATCTATCTATCTATCTATCTATCCTTTTTATCTACTCTTTGTCTATACTCTCTATCTATCTACTCTCTCTCTCTCTCTCTCCATCTATCTATCCTCTCTGCCTACTCTCTCTCTATTCTCTACTCTATCTATCTATCTATCTATCTATCTATTCTCTCTATCTACTCTCTCTCTCTCTTTCTATTCTACTCTCTTTCTGTCTATTCTCCCTATCTACTCTCTCTCTATATATTCTACTCTCTCTCTATCTATTCTCTTTATCTACTCTCTCTCCATATATATATCGTCACTATCTCTCTACACCCTCTCTCAATCTATCTATCTATCTATCTATCTACTCACTCTGTATTATCTCTATCTATCTACTCTCTCTCTATCTATTCTCTTTATTTACTCTCTCTCTCTATCTACTCTCACTCTATATATATACTCTCTCTCTCTTTATATATATACTCTCTCTATCTCTCTATCTATGTACACACACACACACACACATACACACACACACACACACACACACACACACATATATATATATATATATATATATATATATATATATATATATATATATATATATATTAAATCAAAAGTAATAATTCGTACCTGATGAGTTGGTAGATCAACGACACTTTAAGTTGCCCTTCGAAAGTAGGTATATATATATATATATATTTATTAATATATACGTCTTAACTCTGTCTAACCACATAGAGCACTGTTTTGTTTACACCTTACAGTGATAAATTGAGTAAATATTTATACGCTTACCTGTGTATGCACGCTTGCACACATATATACGTTTGCTAATATCTATTTATTTCATTTATCCATATTAATACCTATATATATATATATATATATATATATATATATATATATATATATATATATATATATATATATATATATATATATATATCAATTAAAAGGTGCAATTATAATTTATAAATTCATGAATCATTCATACATACAAAAAACAAATATATATTTGTTTTTTGTATGAATGATTCATGAATTTATATATATATATATATATATATATATATATATATATATATATATATATATATATATATATATATATAATATTTTCTGTTTATACTTAATTTTTATAGATACAATTTATTTAAGTAAATGCTCCGTTTTTAATTAAGTACCATAAATCACATTTACGGGCCTGGATATATAAATTACGTATAAACGAAAAATATATTAAATAATTGTCGGACTTAATCCATTTTAGGATATATAGGATTAATACAAATAAAATTTCTCACTCAGCTGATTGATTTTATATTCAGCACTCCGATTCTAGAAACTTTTTGTAATTGTTTAATCCACTCGTCAGGAGGTTTCAGCAAATGACTGCCGTTTTTCTCAGTTTTTTAATCTTTATACTAAGATGGATGCAATTAATTTGTGCGCTAGTTAGGATATTCTTATTAATGGTATTAGGTTGATTTTCCCTCTTTTGTGTATTTGTATTCGTCCCTCTGTGTGTGTATGTGTTTGTATGTGTGCGCTTGCGTTCGCATGTACATGTGTGTACGTGCGTATGTGTCAAATGCCGTAGTTATATGAATAATATGGTATAAAACCTTTTGTTTCTCAGATACACCACAAGTTCGGCTGAGATATTTTCATGAATAAATATCAAATTGATATTAAATTCAAAGATACATAAAAAACAATCCCTAATCAATAACACCAAATAAATTTTAAATCTGTTCTATAATAAAAACAATGTTTAAAGGTTAAAAAGACGTTATAGCGTGATAATGCTTATATGTCAAAAAGACGTGATAAAAAGTCACTGTTAGAATGACACTATAACACAACAATCTTTGAATGTCAAAAAGACGTTATAATTGGGCAGTTTAAATGTTAAAAAAGATGTTATAACGTGATAATGTTTAAATGTTAAAAAGACGTTATGAACAGACACCGTGAGAATGTTTAAATGTCAAAAATCCGATATAATGTGACAATGTTTAAATATTAAAAAAACGTTATAATTGGACAACGTATGAATTTTAAAAAGACGTTATTACCTGCCAATGTTTAAATGCTAAAAAGACGTCATAACATGAGAATATATTAAATGTTAAAAAGACGTTATGAATAGACAATGTTTGAATGTTAAGAAGACATTATAACGTGAAAATATTTAAATGTTAAAAGGCCGTGGTAACGTAACAATGTTTACATGTCAAAAAGATATTTACCTGACAATATTTAAATGTTAAAAAAACGATGTAACTGGACGAAGTTTAAATCTTTAAAAGACGTTATAACGTGACAATGCTTAAATATTAAAAAGACATAGCGTGACAATGTTTAAATATTAAAAAGACATTATAATTTAACTGTGTTTAAATGTATATAAACGTTATAATGTGACAATGCTTAATTGTTAAAAAGATATAACAGGATAATATTTGTCACAAAGCCGTTATAACGTGCCAAAGTTTAAATGTTAAAACCACGTTATAACATGATAATGTTTAAATGTCAAAAGACATTATAACGTGACAATGTATAAACGTTCAAAGCACATAACAAAATTTGGTTTGAAATTGTTTATAATTTCAACTTTATAAATATTATTTGATTAAAAAAAAATCTTATGAAAACAAAGTCAGCAAATGTTATTTAATGATCATAAGGTTTATCAATTTAAGTCGTTCAACTCTAGTAATGTAATGGCCGACGAGTTATATTAGACTTTAACGATCTTTCTTATATATATATATATATATATATATATATATATATATTACAATGAATCATTCATACAAAAAGTAGATTATTAAAGTTAATGATATAAAATGGCGAAATCCCTTCGCAAACAAAATTTTAAAGGTGCATTAACTTACAAATCCCTCGATCAACGTTATGATCCTTGTTTTTAAAAATTATAAGCTGTATAAGGTCTTTCTTTAATACGCAAGTACTTTCAACTGTACATTCAGTCATCTTCAAGCATGGAAATTATTTTGTTTTTGGCAAAATTCAGGTTGCATCCGAGACGAAAAAAATATAATGCGAATCGAAATATCTTCTTTTTTTTTTTTTTTTTTTTAAATGGCTTATTGATAACGGATACAAACTTTTGGACAGTGCAGTCGTAACGTTAAGGTTGAATTTTTTGAAAATTTAAGAGAGTCCATTTTTTTTTTTTTTTTTTTTTTTTACTAATATGGCAACTTGAGAATTTTTTTTTACTTTACTAATCTACTTTTTGTATGAAGGATTCATTGTAATATAAATTGAAACTGTACCACATATTTTATATATATATATATATACCTAAATGCAGAATCCTTCAACGATTTAATATCACGTTACTCATATAATATGTATGCATCAGAAAACATCAAAGACGCCACACATACAAAGACTTGTATCCTTACACGTTATACGCCATTACTACTTGCAGCCAGCGTGGAAAAGAACGTGCCTCAGTTGGTCGATTGAGACGTCATATAGAAGTTCATCAAAATATTAATATACCCCTACTGCAAGAGGCGTTCAACGTTGCCGCATCTACACAAAAGCGTGTAAGTCCATAGCGCCATTTAAAAAAAAGCCAAATTTGCGCTGCCAAGATTTGAAGATGGCATTACATGAAATCGAGTCACAGTCTCTCTCTCTCTCTCTCTTTCTCTCTCTCTCTCTCTCATATATATACATACATATATATATATATATATATATATATAAATTATGAAAAACTCCACCCAATACTAAGTATGATTGAGAGATATATTAAATTAAACCCTCCCTAAACTCTACTATGTCTCTCTAACTACTCCTATTACACTCTCTGTTAAATTACAAAAACGTACACTACCCATCAATTTTCATTTCATTTTTCGTTTCATTTTTGGAAGTGCTATCTGATGATCCGGAGTCCTTTCAAAGGGCTCTGGTGAAATAAATTATTATAATGGAACCTTAAAGTGGTCTGTTTTTCTTTAATATATATATATATATATATATATATATATATATATATATATATATATATAACTATTAGCTATACAATTCTCGTCATAATCTTAGGTATTTATGTCTACAATTCGTCTATACATTGAATATTGCCGCCACTTCTGGTCTGGTATTTCTGTCATGTATTCAGAGATTCTTGAAAAAATGCAAAAAGATGTGCTATATCATTAGTCCTAACCTGGCATCTCGGCTTCAGTTACTTTCCCACAGCCGCAACATATCTTCCCTGTTCCGTTTCTATAAAATATTTTCATGGAAATTCTTCAGATAAGCTTTACTCTTTGGTAGCTAGACTTTACGAACGTAAGCGCAGTACTAGATTGGCGGCAAGGTCTCATTCTTTTTACAGTTGAAACGGTTGGACGTAACCGTAAGTTCTATGTTAACAGTTTCTTCTCTTGCACTTCTCGCTTGTAGAACTCTCTTCCGGCTTCTTCCTTCCCAGTCAGCTTTGATCTTTAAAAACTGAAATGCAATCCTAATCGTTATCTTCTGTCTTCAGAATTCCTATTCTTTTATTGTTCTCTCTCCTCAATAGGGTTTTATTTTTATTATATACTCTCACGCTCGGAAACTCCTTACGTCTTAGTAGCTTTTTAGTGGGGGTGAAATGAATAAAAAAAATATGAAAATGAGATTTAGGTATAAAGAAATGTACGTATTTTATGTAACTATTGAATCAGGATAGCGGAGCCTTTGTATCGAGTTATAGAATTACTAAAAAGGCCTGGCAAGTATTTGACATCAGATCTATGCTTTAGTTGCGTAACATGTATATATAATGAAGAGTACGTGTTTTATGTAACTATTGAATCAGGATAGCAGAGCCTTTGTATCGAGTTTTAGAATCACTATAAAGGCCTGGCAAGTATTTGACATCAGATCTATGCTTTAGTTGCTTAACATGTATATATAATGAAAAGTACGTGTTTTATGTAAAAATTTATAAGTTTGTATGTATAAATAGAACGGTATGTATTTCCCTGTAAAAAACTATGAATCCACCATTTCTCCTCCCAGCTATGGGTTAATTAGTAGGTCTTGTATCAGTTAATCATTATTATCTTAAAGATTTCTTACAATTCAAAAATATTTTCAGGCTATTTTCAACCTGCAAAAAGTTTGGCCAGCCGTAAAAACTAAATCAATCAATTTCCCTGCAAATATTGTATCAAATATGTTTGTCTCTGTTCGATCGGAGAGTGGGTGTCTTTATCAACAGACAGACTGAATAACTTTTAAAAGTTATAAAAGCTTCAATTTTTTTTGTGCTTGATGCTCTGTGGATCTTTTTTTTTTTTCTCTTTGTCTTTCCTTCTTTTCTTTTTTGTCTTTCCTTCTTTTCTTTTTTTTTTTTTTTGCCTTACTGTCTTTTTTCTTTGTTCTCGGTCAATTTGTTTTTGTTTTCTTTTTTGTCTTTCCTTCTTTTGTTTTTCTTTTTTTGCCTTACTGTCTTTTTTCTTTGTTCTCAGTAAATTTGTTTTTCTTTACTTTTTTGTCTTTCCTTCTTTTTTTTTCTTTTTTTTGGGGGGGGCCTTACTGTCTTTTTTCTTTGTTCTCGGTGAATTTGTTTTTCTTTTCTTTTTTGTCTTTCCTTCTTTTTTTTTTTTTTGCCTTACTGTCTTTTTTCTTTGTTCTCGGTGAATTTGTTTTTCTTTTCTTTTTTGTCTTTCCTTCTTTTTTTTCTTTTTTTGCCTTACTGTCTTTTTTCTTTGTTCTCGGTGAATTTGTTTTTCTTTTCTTTTTTGTCTTTCCTCCTTTTTTTTTTCTCTATGAAAGTGTTTTCTTTTTCTTTTCTTTTTACCTTGTTTTCTTTTTTTGTCTTCACCCGGTGAATTTGTCTTTCTTTTCTTTTTTTGTCTTTTCTTTTTTGTCTTTCCTTCTTTTTTGCACTTTCCTTTCTTTCTTTTTTTTTTTTTTTTTTTTGAGTTCTTCCTTTTTTTGTCTTTCCTTTTTTTTCTCTCTCTTCCCTCGGTGAATTTGTTTTTCCTTTTTTTTTTTTTGTCTTTTCTTTTTTTATCTTTTCTTTTTTGTCTTTCCTTCTCTGTTCATTTTTGTGAATTTGTCTTTTCTTTTTTCTTTTTTATCTTTCCTTTTTTTTTCTGTCTTTCCTTCTTTTTTTTTCTCTTCTCTCGGTGAATTTGTTTTTCCTCTTTTTTTTTAGGTGAATTTGCCTTTTCTTCTATTTTTGTTTCTTCTTTTTCTTTCTTTCTTTCTTTTAAAATCCGCTTAGCTCATGGAAGTAGTTGACAAGCGGGCATTTATTTTTCTGATGTCGACGGAAATTTGTATAAACGAATTCTCTTTATTAGCATTTGTCAATGATAGGAGTTGTAGGAAATGAAAGGTCAATCCAATCGAATTTATTTAATGTCTCAACTTCACACTTTCCGGAAACTAAATGCTAATTTTTAATGGTTTTTTTTTTAATGGTTTTTTTTTTTACCACCATTACAGAAATGTTTTCGCTTTACAGAGTAGAACCCAGTTATCTAAACAATAAACACTATTGCGTTTTTTTTTTTTTTTTGAATGAATATATTGATAAATCAAATATTAAGGACAAGATGGTGAATCCAATCCTTAAAAATAGGAAAGAATTAGTAATTTTCAACATTAGGAAAATTTGCCATCGAAAAATATAGAAAAAAAAAAATACGGTTCAAAGTACCATACAGAGATGTCAAGCAAGCATGATTCTGTTAGATTTGGTTGATTTTGTTTAGCGGCATATCAACACCTCTATGGGTCATTTAATACCTTAAACTAAATATTTTGAACATAGTTTTAGGTCTTCAACTACAGATTGTTAGTCATTTTGCTATAAAATTTATTGTTGGCAATTCTGCTCTGAAAATGTATTGTTGGTAATTGTACCATAAGCTTATATCGTTGGTAATTCGTTTTTATATAAAAGTGCGATGCCGGCATTTCTACGACAAAAAATGCACCTTTACACTTTCATAGTGTTTGGGCTTTCACTATTTGTCCGTAGCCGGGGCCCTAACAGGCGCTACCACTCCGAGTCACAATGGACCTGGAATTAACAGCAATTAAGAAGTGGTTACACACTCCACAAAACCCTCCCGACCAGAGATCTTGCTGCACACACACACAACACCAAGATAATTTACATTATTTACAGCCGGACTAATATCCTTATCTTTTTGTTACGGTCGCAACGTTTTAACTGTTGTACGCTCCAACCCTTCTTCTGGTGTTTGCCTAGCTGGGTAACCTTCGCGTTATTTCGAGCCGAGTCTTTTATTCGATCTAAAGGACTGGCTTGTTCTCATTACACTGTCCAATCTAATTTGATTCTTTTACAAACTCCCGAACAGGTTCAGGCATACGTAATTTTATTTTTAATCGAGTTCACCCCAAGCAAGGCAGTAAAGCCACTAAGACACAAGGGGTTATTGGGAACAACAGCAATTGAAACCGGAGATTGTGTTAGATAATTCGATACAAAAGAAAGAAAGAAAGAAAGAAAGAAAGAAAGAAAGAAAGAAAGAAAGAAAAAGGAAAAAGAAATAAAGAAAGAAAGAAAGAAAGAAAGAAAGAAAGAGAAAGGAAAAAGAAAGAAAGAAAAAAGAAGGAAAAAGAAAGAAAGAAAGAAAGGAAGGAAGGAAGGAAGGAAGGAAGAAAGAAAGAAAGAAAGAAAAAAGAAAAAGAAAAAAGAAAGAAAAAAGAAAGAAAGAAAGAAAGAAAGAAAAAAGAAAAAGAAAGAAAGAAAGAAAAAAGAAGGAAAAAGAAAGAAAGAAAGAAAGAAAGAAAGAAAGAAGGAAACAGAAAGAAAGAAAGGAAGAAAAACGTGTCAAACTGTTTCGTGGTGGGTTTATTTGTTTGCTTTGATCCAAGTAACGCCTTCTGTTCAATTATAGGCTCTCTCTCTCTCTCTCTCTCTCTCTCTCTATCTATCTATCTATCTATCTATCTATCTATCTATATATATATATATATATATATATGGTATGCCAAAGAATACGTGAACAGAATGAGATACTCTTGAAAAAAAAAATGAATTTGAAGCATTAAGAAAAATAAGCGTTTTTCAAGGTTCCGATAGATGCTCATTCACAGTTTCTTTAAATACAATTTAGAAATTGTTACGGTTAGTTTTTTAGCGTTTCCAATTCGTAGGGCAAATCTTTTCAGAACAGTATCAATCTGTCCAACAAATGGCAACTTTTTTTTTTATCAATTCATCCCAAGCAAAACGATAATGCCACTAAGATGCAAGGAGCCACGGGGAGTGAAAGAGAATAAGAAAAGGTTGCGGAAGGTCAGTCTTAAACAGAGAACAAAGGATTAACCTCTACTCCTGTTCAAAAGACCGTAGAAGAGTGTAAACTGGACGATAGGCGAATCCATTTACTCTTACTGACAAAAATATAATGAATCCTACAGATAAAAATAAATAAATAGCAAATAAAATTTCAGAATTTTAGGTGGAGACATTAGAAGTATAGAGTTGAAGTAGAATTTAGTAGAAACCGGAAAACCACTCCTAAAAAGGAAATAAGGGATAAACCCCTACTCCTGTTCAAAAGACCGGGGAGGAGAGTGAATCGGACGATTAGCGAACCTATCTACTATTACATGTTTTAAATATACGATATTATTCTTTTTTTTTTTTTGTTCGTGTCTAGGCTGAAAATCAAGGTTTAAAATAATAACCATTTTACAATGCAATAGATTTCGTTTGAAGTCGGTATCACGTATTTTACAAGCACAGAAGTAACTGCTATTTTTTTTCTCATTTATGAACAATATCCGTTAGCCCCGTATTATTTTTTTTTTTTTCAACCCTCACCCAACATCCTCGTTATTTTTGTTGTTTGAAAAGCTTCCGTTTTTCTAAGGTTTTTTTTTTTTTTTTTACTTGTCTTCTTAAAATGGATATTCTATCTTGTCTTTCCGAATTCCCAGTGTTTCCGTCTTTATTTCACACAAGTTCTACAATTTCGGTCCTGGTATATTTGTCAGAAAAAGTAACTCTGCTCACAAGATGAGCTTGGTAATCTTAGGATTTGAACTCTCAATACCAAGTCGAAAGAAACGCGCAAACAGATTTTTCAGAAGAAATATTCCTGTATTGAAATTCAAGGTGATTTGTTTGTTTGTTTGTTTGTGTGTGTGTGTGTGTGTGTGTGTGTGTGTGTGTGTGTGTGTGTGTGTGTGTGTGTGTCAATTTTACTTACATGTCACAGTTTCAATAACACATTGTTGCCATATAATACATAAAATCTTTTTTGTCTGCTATACCAGCAACTGTTTGCTGTGTAAGAGTTATCTCCCTTGCAACAGCATTTTAACTCCGTCCAGAGATTTATTTCAATTTTTTTTTTTTTTTTAAATCAAGCAAGAATCTCTCAGCCGGTTATTTTATTCAATTTTTTCCTGCTTGTAGCAATTTTTTTCTTTTTTAAAAATTTTATCTATTACTTTCGTAACTTGTTTTCCGACATTTTTCTCTGTGTTTTTGCCATCGTGAATCTAGAGATGCAAGTGTTCGAAAGTCAGCCACAAGTGTTGAGTAGGGCCAGAGTTTTATAATTTTCCATCATTTTTTTGTTTGTTTCTTTTTTCTTTCTCTTTTTTTTTTTAAGCTATATATATAAAGGTATATATATAAAGGTAAAATACATCACGTGTAGTTGCCTATTATTTTGTCTGTAAGATTTTGGTGGGTGTATTTATCTCCCTTGCACTGGCGACGCTAGGTCGTAATGTCTTTCTCATGACAATGGCGGACTGTGCGAAGATACTTAAGAAGACCGATTTATGTATTTAAATACTCCGTCGTGAAAGCTTTCTAATAATAGAAGCACTTAACAAAATATACCGCCATTCTTTGAAGACCTGTGTAAAGCTGACTGATGAAACCAATTGACAACGAGCCGGTTAAAAACAACGTTGCGTAAGAAATCTGGTTGGTTTTTCCATGCGTAATTTAATTGTCTACATTCGGTGGACCATCTTGATTTAAATGCTGGTTTGATCTAGGTTATCTCAAAGGAAATCTTTTCCTCGCCTGTTCATTCATATTCAGTGGGAGGAATTGACGGTGCTTGTAGCTTTAAGCGTCCGCATCCCGACACGGAACGACGACAAAGTCGTTAAGCTTCGAATGAATTCGAGCGTCCCATTTAAATCTGCAATTTTTCCGTGGGCGTGTCCGTGTGAAATAAATTGCAACCATTTCCACAAGAAACCAGTGATATTCAGGGGCAATTATTCGGGAGCGAACTGAACTTTTCGCAATCGAGCCGCCATTAACATTCCTATTTTTAATTTTTCTTTAACCAAAGGTGAACTAATTTTAGTTTTCTGTAAAATAATTTTTTTTTTTTTTTTTTTTTACAGAGCCCTTCCAGGCAAAAGAAATAGAATTCATTTGAAAAGTGTTGATTTCCAAATCAATTAGGTTTCATTTAAATACGCACGGAGACCTACCAAACCAAATTCTATCCGTAGCACACTCTCTGATAATAAAAATATAATGCCCTCATCCATATGTACAAAAAAAGGCTAAAAATAATGGAAACATTATTAATAAAAAATAAAAGGCCAACACTCAATGATAGCAACTATGAACACAGCCACAATGTGCTGACCGTGTTTGGAAAATAAAACATTCCTATAACCCTAGATATGTATATAAAACAATCCATATTCAGTTAAAAGTAAAATAAAATTCATCCTTGCTAATTGCTAAAAATATATTCGAAAGCGGTTGGAAAACATTCGGAGATTTTTTATATAATTTATGCACTGAAAAGAAAAGAATATACGAAAACATGAGAAATAATACAAAAGACTTAACCACAGCACCTTGTCAGACATTTTCAACGAAACTTGAATAAAAGAGGGATTGCTACCCAAATGCAATATATATATATATATATATATATATATATATATATATATATATATATATATATTTCAATTATAAGTGCAATTTTAATTTATAATTACATGAATCATTCATACAAAAAAAAAAAAAAAACAAAAAAAAAAACAAACAAATAAAGAGGTTAATGATTTAAATGGCGAGAATACATCTTCACAAACATTATAAATAAGATACACCAACCCCAAACCTGTAGATGAATGTTATGATCCCTGTTTATAAATTCCAGTTGCATAAGGTCTTTTTTAGTTTTTACTTTCGTCTGTTCCTACAGACATCCTCAGGTATGGAAATAGATTTTGTTCTTGTTTTTACTTCTCGGTAATAAGAGGACAACGAAAATAGAGATGTAATCTGAAAAAATGTTATGAGAAATGTGTTATTTTTTTGGAACGTGCAGTCGCAACGCTGAGTTTGAATTTTAAATTTTAAGGTTGTGCGTTTTTGTACAAATATAGTAATAAGAGAATTCTTTTTACTGGCACGTTTTCCGTCAATGTGGCATGAACTATATAATTACCGTAATGTCACACTTATTATCCGAAAGTTGCACGTTGGATCAGTTATTTTAATTTCAATTATGAGTGCAATGTTAATTTATAATTACATGAATCATTCATACAAAAAAAAAAATAAATAAATAAAAAAAAAATATAGAGGTTAATGATTACCTTAAAAAGACCTTATGCAACTGGAATTTATAAACAGGGATCATAACATTCATCTACAGGTTCGTGGTTGGTGTATCTTATTGATATTGTTTGCGATGATGTATTCTCGCCATTTAAATCATTAACCTCTATATTTGTTTTTTTTTTGTATGAATAATTCATGTAATTATATATATATATATATATATATATATATATATATATATATATATATATATATATATATATATATATATATATATATATATATATATATATATATATATATATATATATATATATATGCACGCACGCACGCAAGGTGGAGTAGTGGATAGCTACTTGGATAAAGGAATCGGAGAGCAGAGTTCGAATCCATTACATTCAATTACGTGCTAATAACATAGGGAAAGGTATTAATAATCTTTTTCTCCTTCCATCTATGGATAGAGAAAAATGATGACAGTTAAATGATGATAGCAAGACAGATGAAGCTTCATTTCTGTCACGTAGCTAATATTAAGAAATGTTTTTCGTACTGATCACATCGGTACCCTTTCGTTTGCTTTTTTTTTTATTAATCAGCTTATCTATTCTATTTTATAAACTATATGAAGCACACGCGGACTCTTTCTTCTAAGTATATATGTATATATATATATATATATATATATATATATATATATATATATATATATATATATATATATAATATAAAAGGCTCGTAATCACGATCCAATTCATCCGACCTACAAATTCAATATATATATATATATATATATATATATATATATATATATATATATATATATATATATATATATATATATATATATATATATATATTTCATTAAAAACGACAGATAAGGTACTACAGTTAAGCTTTTTATTTAATTTTTCTTGTGTTTTAACAAGAGCCTTCTTTTCTGGACAAAGGGTGTGTAAGAACTGTCCAAATGTTTTATAGTTCCGAGCGCTTTCGGCTATACCTTTAGTCATTATCAAGGATTATTCGATTTTTCAGCTTAATTGAGTGTGTGCTTTCTGTGTATGTCTTAGTGTGTGGTAGGGATGTTTTTAATTTCCGAATACGGTTAGCACATTATTAACTACGAACAAAGCCACAATGTGTAACCCCTCTTAAAAGTGCTTATAAGTACCTATTTTGATTGTTAAAACCCCATGTGCCTTAAGCTTTCATCCTAAACACTTTAGAAACATTTCAAACCCTTTTAAAACATTTTTGAAAAATAATATTGGTGGTTATACACTTAGCATAACTTTTCTTTTATACGTACAATAACCGTTTTTAATTACGCATATATCGATACAGCTGTGGCGGACTTCCATCACATTTATTTAATTTTATTAAATTGGGAAGTCAAACTGATGTGAAGAAAGGACAAACAAGACCGATATATATATATATATATATATATATATATATATATATATATATATATATATATATATATATAAACAAATACATTTATTAAACAAAGCCTTTACATAGACAGTTAACATTGTGTTTATGTGTGAACGTTCGTACTTTGGTGAATGTTCGTAAAAATTCGTACGTATGTGAATGCGTGAGATGTTATTTAACGTCTGGCCGCAAGGTCAAGACGACAATTCTCTGGAACTACATGTTGCAGCAAGAATAGAGAAGAAAGAGAAATTTACCTCACCTCCTCGCGAGGTGGGATTCGGCACGAGGCCTGAAGGAAAAAAGAGGAAGAAACAAAGTCGTCTTTGTTTTTATAGGTGATCATTGGATCAGGAGTGCTGCGCGGGAAGAATCATTCTCCACATGCAGAGAATCTGATTGGTCGATACTGACCAATCAGTGCATGAGTTTTGGGGAGACTTCTAGGAGCCGATTCTCCCAAAAGGGCACAAAATCTACTATACGAAAATATAGCGATTTCAAAATTGTCGCATAAGATAGCAGCCTTGATTTCCATCCAATGAATGATTGTTATTGAAATTTGAATTTGTGTAGGTATGTATGTATGTATGTATGTATGTATGTGTGTGTGTGATGATGATCATCATCACACAGACATTGAAAATACTGTTTAAAATATGTGTAACAAGACATAATATATAAAGTTTAAAACATTTTCTAAAAACAGAACTATGATAATGCCCCAGACTTAGCATAAGCAACTTTTAAGATGACAGCCGCAGCCCCTAACAAAGAACAAAGGCCAAGCACTGCGCATGTTTTTGCGTTTATTTTTTAGAATGAAGATATATACAATGCTGCCAATTTTTACCATAAGAATGTATTGTTATATGTTTTAAGTCACTTGAGAGTTAAATAAAACAAGAATATTTGAAATATGTTCTATCGAAAATATACGCGAATCGAGTGAGTTCTCAGCGAATAATTTGTACATACGTTCTTGAGAAAAACACGCGAATATTCGGGGTTTTCGTGAATAACAAGTACATATGCTCTAAAGAAAAATCCGCGTATGCGTGAAGTCGCGAATGCTGAAACGCGAATAGGCGGGGACTCACTATATATATATATATATATATATATATATATATATATATATATATATATATATATATCTAAAGACAAAAGTAAAACTACTCATCTTAGCCTACGCGTTTCGTCCTCTGAAGGACTTTATCAAATATTAGTTAAATTTGCCGATTCGGTAAGGTAAGTTTTTCTGTTGTCTTTATTCGTATTGTCCTTTTACAGATATACCATAGCGAAAATTTATATATATATATATATATATATATATATATATATATATATATATATATATATAATTTTCTTTTACTTTAAACGTTATTATTGTGAATAATAGAAATACAAGTACCAACTATAATAATATTCAATATATATATATATATATATATATATATATATATATATATATATATATATATTGAACAATAGAAAAATTAAAATCTTCAGACACACTGGGTTGTAGATTAATATTCTTTCGCTTTTTTTATTATTATTATTATTTCATTTAGATTCCTTGACTAGTTTCGGCCGAAATGGCCATCATCAGGAGAAGAAATATTTCTGCTTGCTGGTAGCAGTGAACTAGAGAAATGAATGTCTTGATGGAGAAAATGAACTTTTGTCTGTAGTTTTCATTTGTTTTTTTATTTTTTTGTCTTTTTAACATGGATCTTTTAACATTCCTTGTGTTGGTCAAACAGTCTCTTTTAAGTTTTTATTTGAGATAAGAGCTAGATGGATCTATGCTGCTCTGAATTCCCCTGGTCCGTTTGACAGTTTTATTGGTTCCTGGAGAGGGGATGTGTCTCTGTTTAGTGTTTGTGTGTGTGTGGGTGTGTGTTATCATTTGGCTCATTAGGGAGTGAGTGAGTATGATGTATGTAAGTGTGTATGTTCGTGTTGGTGTGTGTATAAGTGTGAGGCCTCAACACCTCCGTAAGCATGTCTGTCTTGTGTGGGTGAGAAATGTGGATAGGTTTTGATTTGTAGTGTTATATATTAGTACTATCTATATTGTCAAATTTATGGTTTAGCCCGGCTGGATAGTGTGTTTTTAGACGTTGTATCCACTTATTTTCATGGAACTCTAAAATCTTTCTAATGTTATCTGCTCTGAACTTATATATATATATATATATATATATATATATATATATATATATATATATTCATGGTGGACTCTCTCGTCGTATACGAGTATGAGGGTCAAGCAGCTCAGTTCCTAGAAACCTACAGCCAGATACCAGTACATGATTTGATTATAGTGGTGAAGGTTTCGTGCAGGACCATCCACACTTTTTGAAGGGCCGAATACCGAGACCTGGTACTCTACGTTCCACAAGGTCCCCAAACAACCTTCCACAGGTTTTGAATTCAGAGTTGTCCTTCTCCTAGACCAGTTGCCATCCAAGGCTATAGAACCCAGTCTGTCCTGTTATTTACCCATACCTGGAGGGAGAACAAGAGGATTAATACCGATCTTTTTCCTGCAGTAGTTTGTTATTTCTTTATGCGGTAGACCAGTTGCCATCCAAGGCTATAGAACTGGTGTGTCCTGCTATTTACCCATATCTGGGGGGGATTCATACCTTTCCCAAGGGTATTAGCACGTAACAGAATGTAATGGATTCGACTGGAATTCGAACTCGGCTCTCCGATTCCTCAATCTGTGCCTCCTAATCAGTTATGTGCCATGCGTTGTACACGCTTAGGCGATCATGTATCTTTCCATACATGACTGACGAGGCAGGTTATCTTTCACGCAGTAGGTTGCCATTTCTTTCTACGGTAGACTAGTTGCCATCCAAGGCTATAAAACCTGGTCAGTCCTGCTATGTATCCATGGCTAATGGGGGGGGGAGAAGAAGAGGATTCATACTATTCCCAAGGGTATTAGTACGTAAGTGAATGTAATGTATTCGACTGGAATTCGAACTCGGCTCTCTTGTCCCTCAATCCTAGCTGCTATCCTACTTAATCAATAAATAATAATAAAGTTTTTTTTTTAGTGACGTTCCTTCTGTACAAATATCGGGAGCCACTCGAGGTAGAGGGTTACAGAGTAAGAGGCACGTGTATACGTGGGGAAGATAACAGTTAACCCTAAACTTGAGCAGGTTATCATTGTAGTGATCTGGAAACATCCTCTTGGAAGTCGGTCCCACCGAGTGTAACTTACTTCTCACCAGTGGAATACGTAGGAAACGAGGGTGGTTTGCTACAATGCGCATATCATGGCGGGTCCTAGCCGTGAAGGTTAGAACTGCTGGAACTAAAAATTGTAGTTTGCCTGAGCACTTTCCATGTAAATAACGATAGAGCAGTGACAGGCTTACGACATTTCATCTGTGAGGAAAGAGGTTGCAGAGTGGGAAATAATTTATTCAAACACAAGGTTTGTCTTATGGTAAAGCAGTATCGATTTACTAGCCAATTACAGTTGAGTAAATTGTGGGCGTGAAAAACGTAGTAGTCGCTACACCATCACCTCGAGGTGCCCCGGGACTGGTGCTATAAAAAAAAAAAAAAAAAAAAAACTAGAACATATATCAATTCTGCGTTTAATCTCCTTCGAAGTAGTCCCCCGTCTGAAGTCACGCACTTTATCCAGCATTGTTTCTATTGATGGAAGCATTCCTGGAACATTTTTTTAGTGAGGTTCCTTCTGTACAAATATCGGGAGCCACTCGAGGTAGAGGGTTACAGAGTAAGAGGCACGTGTATATGTGGGGAAACGCTTTTAGACTCTTATCGATACTGGTAAGTAAGGACTGGGTGGCCAAATATGATAGCGGAACTCCATTTTCGACCTGATCTGGGCCTTCCAAAGGTAGAGGATAGCACGAGGAGTCAGGTACTTTCTGGAGCGGTAGAGGAAACCGACCTTCTTAACGAAGGATCGCATGTGCGAGTTCCCCTTGAGGTCCAGATTGAGTTTAGGGCCCAATAGTTGCTCAAGACACAGAGCTTCATCGAGGAAGCCGATGGTAGTTCATGATCGGTGATGATGGAGTGTAGCTAATTAGGTTTTCGATGCATTGAACGTAATCAGCCAGTGCCCCTAACTCCATTGAGATGTTGCAGTAAAATTGGGGGAGAAATCTGCTGCCAATCTCTTGTCATCTAGAATTTTGAAGCAGCGCCCATATACTGTTGAATCATCGACATAGATATTCGTAAATGGTCAGAATATACTCTTAGGCACGTTATTTATGTAAAGTAAAAAAAAAAAAGGACTGGCCCTAGAAGCGACTGCTGGATGCGGGAGTGGGGGCTGCGCTTATTGCTTAGGCCCCGGAGAAGTGACCGTTAACAATTACTTTCAAAGGTGTCAGAAATCAGCAAACAATACTTTTTTTTTTTTTTTGCCCTGGGGGATTTAATGTATACGAGGTCTGATCAAAAAGCACTGGGACCGTTGTTATAATAACTGATCTGAAGTACGCAGAGTGAAACCGCTTGGAACAGTCCCCCCCCCAAAAAAATGTTCCAGGAATGCTTCCATCAATAGAAACAATGCTGGGTAAAGTGTGTGACTTCAGTAGGGGGACTACTTCGAAGGAGATTAAACGCAGAATTGATATATGTTCTAGTTTTTTTTTTTTTTTTTTTTTTTTTTTTATAGCACCAGTCCCGGGGCACCTCGATGTGATGGTGTAGCGACTACTACGTTTTCCACGCCCACAATTTACTCAACTGTAATTGGCTAGTAAATAGATACTGCTTTACCATAAGACAATTTAGCAATTGCAGTCACCACTTTGAATTTTTTCTGCCGTGAATTTGCTCACATATGTTTTTGTTACAAAATCAGCGATTGGCTGAATTTTAACCAATGAAACATTTTTGTGATAAATCTACGTTCCCGCGCTGTCACTGGGAGCCTACCAGCAGTTATATAAACAAGTGGTTTGTTTCCAAAACTACCAGGAGAGTCCAGATATTACGCCTGTCTACACAAATCCACGACTTTGCTCACAACGTACACACAGACACAGATTTTTATATCACATTACACTATTCTTCTTCTCTGTGACTAAGCCAAGTTTACAAACCAGTATTCTGTTGATTACACAAAACAACATACTTCTTAATCGACTGTATTCCATTCAATATCAGACATTCTGTTCAATATAGAATCCTGAACATTCTTATCCAAGATAAATTCTTTCGAACATTCAATCTTAATCAGAATACAGTTAAAGGGAGGCTACTTTTTCTCCCTTAATTTCTACACAACATTACATGATTGTTTAGTATGGTATTGTTTCAATATATATTATATTTTTAACTAGCAGTAGAGCCCGGCATTGCCCGGGGATGTAACAGTAAGAGATAGATCAAGTATCGACCATCATAAAGACTGAAAAATAAAATAGACAAAGATTATTATTTAAGGTTGACGGACACGCATATCTTAATTATTTTTTTTTTTTTACGAATTGGTCAAACCCAAACTCAAAAACATTGTTTTCAATCGTTATGAGTCTATCGATTGAATAGAATTTTATTATAAACAATTGTCTTGTAAATGGAATTTTTAAAGCATTCTGAATGTAAAAAAAAAGAAAAAAGTGTGCAAGACAAAAAGAAACACTACCTGCCAAAAAAAAAGTTAAGTTTTATTGAAATCGGTTGAAAAATGTAGGAAATCCGATTCAATATATAAACGAACTCACACACACACACACAACCTGGGTTTTATAATAAGTATAACTCGATATGAGTTGTCCCCCTTTCATTCTCGTGATGCCTCTTAATCGTGTTTTCAAATTGATTTCGTGTAAAATTAATTGTTTTTTTTTCTAATTTTTGGCACTGTCAGGACCTCCGCAAGGTAATTTTACGTAGTCCTGTGAAGTTTTGTTGAAATCGGTTGAAAAATGTAGGAAATCCGATCACATATATAAACGTACAGACACACACACACACACAACCTGGGTTTTATAATAAGTATGATGCACAAATGAAGTCTCGTTTTTTTTTTCCTTGAATCGTTAAATGCTCTTAAAACACGCAATTACATTTGATAACCCCAACACATATAGAGAGCAGCACCCAACAATGTAATGGTTAGCAAGCTTGTCTCGCTAGAACACTTACGACTGAGTAGTGAGCTCGATCCTCACTGGGTGCTCCATACTTTCGGCCCTCTGCCACATCTACTCTTGGAAAACCACTATAGCGACAGTCCCGATACTTTTTGATCAGCCTACCTATGCAGTGAAAGGGAGTGACATTGAAACGTGCGATGTATATAGTTCCTTCTCACAACTGTGTTTGATATGCTTTTAAAAGACTGGCTGTAATATTCGTACGTTTAAATAATCCATAAAATGATCGGTCGCTTAAAAATTCTATCGTAGATCATTCCTAGAATAGATGAGATCTATAAAATCGATTCTTTCAGTTGGCTTGCTTTGAGCCTGTGAGCGGGCATCAGTACGGTCTGTCCGTTTTAATCCCCCCTTCTCAGACGAAGAATCTGGCTATTTTTTTTTTTTTTAATATCTGAAAATGCAGTTCAATTGTTTTCGCTCCAAAGGTTTTATTTTGATTTATTTTTTAAATAAAAACGTCACATTATTATTATTAATATTATTATTATTATCATTGTTGCTGTTGTTGTTGTTGTAATCCCCCGACCTCGGTATGTCTTCTTTTTTTTTTTTTCAAATGTCTCTTTTCTTTATACATTCCTCAATTTAGTTGCTAGAGTTTGGAAGCGAGTCACTGGAGTCACGGATTGAAGAGTGGGGGGGGACTCCCTTCTTCATGTATTTCCACATATCTACATATACATATATATAGTGATTTTCCAAGCGTAGCTTAGATGTGGCACATGGCCGACCACGGAGGATCGAACTCACTACTCAGTTGTAACTGTTCTAGTGAGCCAAGCTTGCTAACCATTACACCGCCACGAGGTGCCCCAAATGATTTTCTAAGCGTAGCTTAGATGTAGCACAAAGCCGAAAGTATGGAGCACCCAGTGAGAATCGAACTCACTACTCAGTCGTAATTGTTCTAGCGAGCCAAGCTTGCTAACCATTACACCACCTCGAGATACCCCACATATACATATATATATAAAGGGTGCCCCGTCTACCAAAAAAATTGGCATACTTCAAAATGTGAATATCTGAGTAACAACATGTTCCAGGAAAACGAAATTAAATAGGCTTCATGTTGAACAACGAAAGATTTATCATAATTCAAACCAGATATTCAAAGGGATGTAGAATTTATAACCAGTTTAACAAAGCTTAACAAATATTCAATATGTGCGCCGCCTGTGACACGACGCGCATCAAGTTTGTAGTCCAGCTCCTGCCAAACACGCTGTAGCATGTCTTGCGTAACGTTCTCCAGCGCCTTGGTAATTTCTCTGCTTAAGTTCCTCTAGGCTTGTAGGAAGAGGGAGAGATACAGACCCGCTCTTCCACGTGACCTCATAGAAAAAAATCACAAGGGGTCAAGTCAGATGAACGCGGTGGCCATTCCAAAAGCACATTGTCATTATCACTGAATATCCGATCAATCTTTCTGGTAGATTCTCATTGAGCTAAGTCTGCACAGTCAACTTAGTTTTTACACATTTTATTAATATTTGAGATCGAGCGAGAATTGGCTACAAAACAATGCCAATTTTGGGGGACACCTTACATATATATATATATATATATATATATATATATATATATATATATATATATATATATATATTTGTTTGAATAAAAACAGACCACTTTAAGGTTCCATGTAATAAGTTATTGCACCACAACCCTTTTAAACGGCTCTGGATCATCAGACTTTACTTCCAAAGGTTGAAATGAAAAATGAAAAGAAATTTACACATTTTTGACGGGCCAAGCATATGTAAAATTAACGAAGTAAGGTGGGAGAGAAGACGAAGTGAGGAAGTGAGGTGGGAGAGAAGACATGAGTGAGTTAGATGTACCATTTCAATTCTTTATCCTTTACCCCACTCTGTATAGGCTAGACGTCGCTTAAACTTAACGTGTGTTATCTCTAGATATAGATGGGTAAGGGGTGAGGGAGAAGACCGACATTAAAGGAAGAATCCCCAACAAACAATCATAAATCATGAGAGCAGGTTTCACTTGTATATATATATATATATATATATATATATATATATATACATACATACATATATATATATATATATATATATATATATATATATATATATATATATATATATATATATATATATATATATATATCCGAATACTTCAAGCCCGGATTGAAACCCAACCGATCAGTCAGAGTTTTTACCCCTAAGCTATTTTCATTCGACAGAGAGAAACAACTAAATCTAGCGTATTGTTTTTACGAATGAAAACAAATGCCAATCAGCCGGAGTGCTCCAGTTCATTTTACTGAAGAGCTTTGCATTAACGCAGGTGGCTGTTGTGTATAGAATTAGCCTTTCACTCAACAGTGCTCAATTGAAATATATTTTCAAGATCTAGTGGTCAATGTATATATCTAATGTATCAATGTCCAGGATACAGTAATAATATAATATCAAAGGCTCAAACGCTAATCATGGAATATTAGTGTTTGAGCCTTTTACATTATATATAAGGCTGTCGTGTCTTGTAATGTGTCAAAACTACGCAATTTTTCTCAGTTTGACAGTGGCGAGAAGAGGGTCCTGGTGTCCTACAAAACTTTCAAACCTTTTCCACACAAACTCATTGGTTTTATGTTCCGAATAGAAGATGCCGAGGAGTTTTCTCTTGCATTTGTTCTCAAACGCTTGCATCCTTCTCTTTGCATCTGCCAACAGTGTCCACGTTTCACATCCATATAGGAGAATGGAGACTACCAGCGATTTGTAGAGTCTCTAATTTGTTTGAAAGCTGGTTTTGCTCCTCCATATTCTTGGTAATTTGGCCATCGTTGCGGCAATCCGTGTGAGGATTTCCGAGTTGCAGGCACCATCTTTAGACAAGATCGCTCCTAAGTATTTAAAACTGAACACTTCCTCTAGTGAACTTGCTAATAGCGTATTCCTAATGACACGGCAAACTAGTAACATTGGTAACGAGTGGAGTAACAGCCAAAAGTACCCGGATGGATACAATAAAAGAAAAGTTACATCTGACATAAAACTATTTCGTTGGAAGTTGTAAAAACTAAATAAAAAGCTGAACAGACAGACTTTATCGGTATTGTTTAATAAAATTTGTATGAAATAATTCTTGCTGCCTAAATACACATTATATATATATATATATATATATATATATATATATATATATATATATATATATATATATATATATATATATATATCAGTAACGAAAATCTCGGTAATCTGTATGGATAATCCCTAGGAGGATAAAATTCTGAAAGCTCAATCTTAAGTCAGAGCGAATAATTTAATTTAAAGAAAAACAGATCACTTTAAGGCTCCATTTGTAATAATTAATTTCACCAGAGAATTTTATTTTCCCCTGGATCTTCAGACTTCACTTTCAAATGGTGAAACGAAAAACGGGCAATATTAAGCTTATATAAGTTGACATAGAAGGTGGGGAGGAATGGTGTGAGAGACATGGTCGAGTTTAGAGAGGGAAGGGAGAGTTTTAAAATTTATTTTGATATTTCTTTTTATTATATTACGTAATATTGAGGAATGAGGGGTTAAGGATCAGATATTGACCTATTCAATCGCTCAACTCAACGGAAATGATAAGGAAAAAGGAAAAAGAGAAAAAGGGGAAAACAAAAAAGAGAGGAAAGTAAAGAGGAAAGAGATAAGAGATGTACGTAGGGTTTTGGGAGGAAGAAGAGAGGTGGTATAGCTTTAGCAATTTAGATAAGAACAGATTTTAACGTTTGATAGTAATTTAAATGTTTAAAAACTCCACAAAGAAATTAAATTTAATGCTTATTAGCAATTTAAATATTCAATTTCTCCACAAATAAATTAGGGATTTAAATATATATATATATACATATATATATATATATATATATATATATATATATATATATATATATATATATATATATATATATTAGGTTGGTGCAAAAATAATGTCGTTTTCTCACATATGTTACTATGTGATAAAACGACATTATTTTTGCACCAACCTAATATATATCTATATATGTGTGTGTGTGTGTGTCTGTATATATATATATGGTGGTGTTTCCCGTCGTATTCGACGTATGAGGGTCAAGCAGCTCAGTTCCTAGGAACCGACAACCCAGACACCAGTACATATGATTTGATCATAGTGGTGAACGCTTTGTGCAGAACCAACCACACTTTTTGGAGGGCCGAATACAGAGAGCTGTTGTCTTCACCGTTATAATCAAATCATATGTGTTGGTATCTGGGCTGTCGGTTCCTAGGGACTGAGCTACCTGACCCTCATACGTCGAATACGACGGGAAACACCCCCATATATATATATATATATATATATATATATATATATCTTACTTATTATAAAACGCAGATTGTGTGCGTGTGTGTCTGTACGTTTATATATTGGATCGGATTTCCTACATTTTTCCACCGATTTCAACAAAACTTCACAGGACTACGTAAAATTACCTTGCGGTAGTTCTGACAGCGCCAAAAATGGGAAAAACACATTTGTTTTTGCACGAAATCAATTTGAAAACACGATTAAGAGGCATCGCTATCGCGAGAATGAAAGGGAGACAACTCATATCGAGTTATGCTTATTATAAAACCCAAGTTGTTTGTGTTTGTATGTGTGTGCGCGCATGTTCGTTTATATATGGGATCGGATTTCCTACATTTTTCAACCGATTTCAACAAAACTTCGCTTTTTTTTTTTTGGCAGGTAGTGTTTCTTATTGTCTTGCACACTTTTTTCTTTATTTTTACATTCAGAATGCTTTAAAAATTCCATTTACAAGACAATTGTTTATAATAAAATTCTATTCAATCGATAGACTCATAACGATTGAAAACAATGTTTTTGTTTGAGTTTGGGTTTGACCAATTCGTAAAAAAAAAAAAGAAAAAAAAACTAATTAAGACATGCGTGTCCGTCAACCTTAAACAATAATCTTTGTCAATTTTATTTTTCAGTCTTTATGATGATCGATACTTGTTACTGTTACATCCCCGGGCAACGCCGGGCCCTACTGCTAGAATGGTATATATTAGGGCTGACCAAGCTCTTTCGTGTTGTAGAACACGATTGGTCTAGGAGATGGAAAACTCTTACACGAAAAGCCTGAGGTATATTTTCTGCTTCGTCTGTGGCATTTATTTGCACCGACTGAGTGTATCAATAGTTCCGAAAAGTGTGGATGGTTCTGCACAAGCCATCACCACTTTAATCAAATCACTTGTGTGGGTTTTCTGCCGGTTTACCTTGATTCGTTCTTATCCACACAGTTCACTTGCAAGGTCCGCTGGCGAAAGAGAGAAGGAGACGGGGTCAGGTAAAGGATATTACTGGAAGGCTCTAGCTGGAGCTCTACACAGGGGCAGACCGATGGGTGATCAACGTTCTTTCACAAACCCATGAGTATTTTTTTGTCTGAATCATCTTCAAGAAGCGAGAGCAAGATCTAAAAGGTCAACCAATCTAACAGTGATCTCCTCTCACAATCCTCACACTTGCTCCATATGTGGCCTCCTTTGTAAATCACTAGTGGGTCTTAAATGTCACTTAAGATTAGCGCATAAACTTTCATAACTGAATCAATAACCTGGCAGATCCTCATGCGTCGAAACCGACGGGAGAGTCCATTATCATATGTATATATATATATATATATATATATATATATATATATATAGTGTTATGGGACCTGCCTTTATGGACTAAATGAACTCGTCCTATTACTATATATACGGTGGAGATTATGCCTCTCGAGAGATCTGTCTACAGTTGAGCTGTTCCATCTAAACAGTCGAACTCTCTGCCTTCGGGCGGAGAGGAACCCGGACGAGTCTCCACTGAAGGGCAGAGTCTCGTTCAGGGAGGTTGACTGCCCCTGAACCCGTTTATGCGGGTTCAAAGAGGGATTATTTTTGGCCGAGCCTACGGACTCGGAGATCCCAAGTTAAACCCGGCCTTGTGCCACATGTAACCCTCGTGGAGGGGGTAACTAAATATCGCTGTCTACAGTTGACGAGTTGACTACTGTACTTTTGTATTCGTTCTTTTTGTTTAATAATATGTTTTCACTAAATTGCTGAGTTCGAGTTTTCTTTTGGACCTATTCTGGGTCCACAACAGATAGATAGATAGATAGATATAGATATATATATATGTGTGTGTGTGTGCATATATATATATATATATATATATATATATATATATATACACATATATATATATGGAGAGAGAGAGAGAGAGGTGTCCCAAATAATGTATACGCTCTTTAAATATTAATAGTTTATAATACATTTTTTTATATGGATGAAAATATGCAAAACAAAGGGATTGTAAGAAGAGGGACAATTGAATAGCCACCTAGATCACCAGATTTGGCACTCTTGGATTTCTTTTTGTGGGGGGTTCGAAAAGACAAAGGTTACAGCAGGAAACCTGAAACAATTGCTGAAATGAGAGTAGCAATTGAAGAAGAATGTGCTCAAATACCAGAGTAAATGATACTAGACGTTTGTAGGTCTATTTCTTCAAGATATGAAAAGTGTATTGAACAGAACGTTAACCAGTTTTAGCACTTGATTTGAACTCATAATTATATGAACACTCTGCCATTGCCCCAAGAAGCTTTTATCTTATTAAAGTTAATTTTCTGTTTTTTTTTTTTTTTTTTTTTTTTTTTTTGTATATTTTACTCTCAAATTCTTTAAATATGTATTCTTTCTCTTGTATTGATCTTATTTACAATAAAATACAAAAATTGAATAAGTTATAATGATTCAAAGAGTGTATACATTATTTTGGGACACCCTGTTATATAAAGGGTGTTACTAAAATATGGACACAGAAAATCTCATTTACTAGATTTTTTGCCTCCACAGATTAAACATGGTTTTGTCAAAAGAAAGAAAGAATTGACTTCTTTTTCTGGGGTGTGCTAAAGGAGAAGGTGTATTCAATGAAAATCACAGATACAACACACTTGACTGAATGCGTAAAGAGTGAATTTGTTAAAATTAATGGCAATGTGGAGTTATTGCATAGAGTTTACATGAATCTTGCAAAGCACATCAACCTTTGCATCACAAATGATGGAAATCATATTGAATGCGTTATTTGTTAATATTCCAATTCAATAAAATTAATTTCTTGAAAATATGCATTTTTGCCAATGTGTTCAGACTTTAGGGACACACTGTATATTGGGTTGACCCAAAATTTCGTTCTACTTAATAATTATATATATATATATATATATATATATATATATATATATATATATATATATATATAATTATTTATTTAAAAATATGATTCCAACTCGCGAGTTGGAATCATATTTTTAAATAAATAATTATATTTATGCTCTACTTTCGTATCGAGCACTATATTTTTTAAAATAATTACAAAAATACTAAGGAACTTTGGATTATTTACCAAACCAGTTTCTTTCCTATTTTCTACAATATTTTCATATATATATATATATATATATATATATATATATATATATATATATATATATATATATATATATATAATGCTGTTCGATAAAAATTACTGATTTTTTTTACTAAAAATATTTTCCATATTTTTTTTATTGTTTTTGGGGTAAAAATAATTTTTAATCTTACTAATATAAAGATCCCTTCCCGACCATCAAGGAAAAAAATTTATTCACCCTAAGGTATTCTATTGATAATTATAAATTTGGATATAAATGAGATTCAAGGAAAAAAACTCTGTGCAAAAAAAAAGTGACTCAGATATCGCATTCTAATGATTAAACTGGTAAATTTAAAGAGCTTTTGACAAAATATTGAAAACTATTTTACAATACACTCAGAACAATATTCTAGAGAATTCTAGAACAGCTTAAATTAAATCTAGAGTATTCCAGAATATACCAGAAAGCCTCATACAGTATAAAAACAGCTTGAAATAGCCACTCAAGTCACTAACCAGATGAAAGGGTACAAACATGCATCAGAACCATTTAAGGCATCTATTATTGCCCTCTCAAAAGCAGGCAAGTCTACGAGAGAAATTGCAGAAATTGCTATAATCTCGCAATCAACTGTCTCTCCAGTGCTTAGGGGGCATAAATGATGCCACTCCTGCTCTAAGGAAGGAAACAAGGGGACGAAAGAAAAAGATTGATGATAGAACTGGCAGGGTAATCAAGAGAGAAGTTGGGAAGAATAGGACTATAACTAGCCAAGAAATTGCAATCAGTCTAAGCGAAGAGCAACGTGTTAGTATTGCCTCTTCAACAGTCTGTCAGTGTCTGTTAGAACAAGGCTACAAATCTTGTACACGAAGGTTTAATCCGCTCAAAAGCAAAGCCAACAAAGCCAAGAGACTTGAATGGGCTCACCATTACAAAGATTTCACCGTAGAAGACTGAAAGAAAGTTCTCTTCTCCAATGAAACGAAAGTTGAGCTAAATTCAAAGGATAAGGTGACTCACTTTTATCGAATAGCACTATATATATATATATATATATATATATATATATATATATATATATATATATATATATATGTATATATATTGTGTATATTTAGGGAGCAATTTCTCATTAATGCATGTTTCGTTAAATAATATAGACAAGTTTTGTCTATTTATTTTAAGTAATTTCCTTTCATATTGTCTAATAAGCTTAATCACATTATCGTTGAAAGACGAAACGAAAACACCATATTGATACATGTTTAAATCCAATCTAAGCTTCATATATATATATATATATATATATATATATATATATATATATAAAGAAAGAACAGTAAGATATATAATCCGGTGTTCTTATAGATATTTTTATTTTTACAAAATAGTGCTCAATGTAAATTTACAGAGCATTAATATTAATTGGTTTAAAATATGGTTTTTCCGCTACACAGTTCTAACCATGTTTCAAAAATGGAAGGTCCGAATTTAATTTTGTAATTAAATTAAAGACATTAGTTCCATTTCATCCTCAAGCGAATTTTGTAGTAACTTTTAAAATTACTGGGTTTTAAAGACACAGCTAAAATCATAATTCACGTTTCCAAGGTTACAGATTAATTCACTTCCACTAGACAGGGGTGTTTGGGTGTTCTTTATGTCTGTATTTTGATGTATCCGTTATTAGCTACGTTTTGGTAGGGGGTAGGGATGTATTCTTCAATGAAATTTGACATCCGTTAAATGCATGTCGTTTGGATTTTTTAAAATTTTATTGTTAACGGCAAAAATTCTTACGGCATTTTTTCTATTTGTATAATGTATATTTAAAGATTTTTTGTGGGGGGATGTTCAGGTTTATATATATATATATATATATATATATATATATATATATATATATATATATGCACATACAGTGCAACCTCGGTCCTCGAACGTCTCACATGTCGAACAAATCGGTTTTCGAAGAGAAAATTCGAGGTGAAAATGCCTCGGTTATCGAACAAAATTTCAGTTCGAACCGAGTTAACCCGAACGGAATCATTTAAGAGTCGACCGCCATGTTGTATACATTTGGGTGTGGTCGTGTACTTTTCTTTTTCAATTTTATTGTACTGTGACTTTTTTTTTTTTTCAACGTTGATTCCTATTGGAAAAATAGTTTCGGTTTACGAACATTTCGGGTTACGAACGGCCTTCAAGAACGAATTAAATTCGTGAACCGACATATATATATATACCGATATATGTGTGTGCGTGTGTGTTCATATTAAGTTTAAAAATGATTTTATTTTTATTTTCAAATAAATTGAAGTTTTCTTTTTTTTTTTTTTTAATTCTTTATTTGCTCTGTTTTTTTCTGCATTTTTTCAGTTAGATTACAAATATATTGTCTTAATTTTTCGTATCCAAGCCCCAAAGGCAAGCATCAATTTTTAGGTGGGGGGAGTTGAAGTGACGTTCCAATTGTTAGGATTGTCTGACGAAAAATGCAAGCTGTTGAAAACAAAATAAATTCTTTTCTTTTCTATTTAAAAAACATAATGGGAAAAGTGACATCTCTTTCCATCCCCACCTCTCTCTTTCTCTCAGTGTGTGTGTATGTGTGCGCGTGCGTGTGCGTGTGCGTGTGCGTGTAACCTCCACTTGACTCTTTGATGTAAAAGTAATGTCGTCTGCCTTCCTGAGTTTCCCCACACAACAGTGTCACCAGTCAGCTTCGTTTTGCGGTTTCTACAATGTCTCACGTCCTAAATATATTTTTACCCCATCTTATTCTATCTATCTATCTATCTATCTATCTATCTATCTATCTATCTATCTATCTATCTATCTATCTATCTATCTATTGTTCATTTCGTTAATATCTATCTATCTATCTATCTAATTCAACCTGTATTGTTACCTTTTCCTTTATATCTTCTCTTTCTCTTCCTTCCTATTTCTAGTTCGTCAAGGGTGTGTCCGCGTATGCTCTTATTTTCCTGGCAAAATGCCACTAGAAAAAATATATTCTCGGGCAGCTAAATTTTGGGACATCTTTCAAGTCTAATGACGTGTGCGTGAGTCTGGATGCCGATCGCAAAAAAAAAAAAAAAAAAGAGTGAAAAAACAGAGAGAGAAAGAGAAAGCGGAAAGCGAGCGATAGGAAAAATAGACAGTAAGTGAATGTGTGTATGTGAGAGAGAGAGAGAGAGAGAGAGAGAGAGAGAGAGAGAGAGAGAGAGAAAGAAAGAAAGAGAGAAGGTGTTGTTACGAACAAATATGGTGGACTTTTTTATAAAATTTCTTGTCCTAGTTCCCGACGCCATTGTGAACCCAGCCCCCTTGGGCTTGGTTTTCAGTTGGCCTGTTCGGTGTTTTACTCCAGACAAGGAAGCATACTTATCTGCGTGACTGGAAACACAACAAGATATCTCCCATTATGATGGCATTAGATGAAACAACATTGCCATTATTGTCTTACCAATACACACACACACACACACACATACACATACATACATACATACATATATATATATATATATATATATATATATATATACAGTGTAACCGGGATATAAGAGAGTTGTCAGGACCAGAGAAGAAGTCTCTTATATCCGGGTTACACTATATATATATATATATATATATATATATATATATATGCAGGATAGCGGCTCGGATTGAGGAATCAGAGAGCCGAGTTCGAATTCCAGTCGAATCCATTACATTTATTAACGTGCTAAT
Source organism: Acanthosepion lycidas (assembly GCA_963932145.1). Lineage (NCBI taxonomy): Eukaryota > Metazoa > Mollusca > Cephalopoda > Sepiida > Sepiidae > Acanthosepion > Acanthosepion lycidas. The sequence goes on from OZ010575.1 coordinate 94,631,504, forward strand.
ACCCTTGGGAAAAGGTATTAATCCTCTTCTTCTCTTTCCAGCTATGGGTAAATAGCAGGACAGATTGGGTTCTATAGCCTTGGATAGCAACTGGTCTAGGAGAATGACAGCGCTGAATTCTTAACCTGTTTGGGGCCCTTGTGGCACGTATTCGGCCGTTCAAAAAGTTGTGGTTGGTTCTGCACAAAGCCTTCACCACGATAATCAAATCATATGTGCTGGTCTCAGTTCACTATATATATATATATATATATATATATATATATTATATCATTCGCAGACAGTACTGTTTCGCTGTATCACAGCTCCTCAGTGCGACTAGAAATCCAAATGCTTCAAGCCCGGATCGAAATACATACATATATATATATATATATATATATATATATATATATATATATATATAACCTCATGCTTATCCAGACGTCTTACGTTACACCTATCTGATCACAGCTGCATTAGAACCCATTTAAACACACACACACACACACAAATTTACCCGATTCCATTAGGAACATACTAGTAGAAAACACAAATATATTAACTGCATCAACCTGCAAAAAATGACTAAAAATAATGGAAGCTTTAATAATAATAATTTAATATTAACTACGAAAAAAGCCACAATGTGCTAACCGTATTCGGAAATTAAAAACATCCCTACCACACACTAAGACATACACAGAAAGCACACACTCAATTAAGTTGAAAAATCGAATCATCCTTGATAATGGCTAAAGGTATAGCCGAAAGTGCTCGGAACTATAAAACATTTGGACAGTTCTTACACACCCTTTGTCCAGAAAAGAAAGCTCTTGTTCAAACACAAAAAAAAAAATTAAATAAAAAGCTTAACTGTAGTATCTTGTCTGTGGTTTTTAATGAAACATGCATATATATATATATATATATATATATATATATATATATATATATATATATATATATATATATATATATCTTCAAACGAATTGAATTGAGCTCTCCGGGTCACTGATGTATTTCGCATAGAAAACGTAAAAATTTCCCTTGCTCTTTGCCGTGTGATAGCTTAGGGGTAAAATCTCAGACTGATACCAAATCGGTCGGGTTCCGATCCCGGCTTGAAGCAATCGGACGTCTAGCCACACTGAACAGCTGTGAAACAGCGAAACAGTCTGTCTGTGGATGACAACATAACCTATATTTATGGGTTAAAGTGCTCAATACCAGGGATAGAGTGTATTTAAATGCAAAACTGGACATTGGTGTCATCACCCAGCAGCGACGGTCTGTTTCATTCTAAACGCAATAGTCAATCCATGTGCCTAATGACTGCGTCTAGCATGAAACAGACTATCGCTTCTGGGTGTTCACTTCAATAAAAACTTTTAACACTTATAGAAAAATTAAAATACACATATATGTATGCATATGTGTGTGTGTGTGTGTGTGTGTGTGTGTATATATATATATATATATATATATATATATATATATATATATATATATATATATAATTACTTATTTAAAAATATGATTCCAACGCTACATAAGAGTTCTCATGTTTCAAAACAAGAGCCGAAAACTTCAATATAATTATTTGAATTAAATTGAATTAAAGTACCAAGCTCTGTTCCATCTTCAAGCGAAATTTTTTTTTTAATAACTTATTCCTGAAATTTACGCGTTTTATAAGCATATTCATTATTGAAATTAAAATTACCTTGGTAACGGCTAAGACAATTGTTTAAATATATTGTTTATATATATATATATATATATATATATATATATATATATATATATATATATTATAAATTAACTGATTTAAAATATGTTTTTTTTCGCTACACAGTAATAACCATGTTTCAAAAATGGAAGTTAAAATCTTTAAATTTAAAATCAGTTAATTTATAATATTAATGCTCTGTAAATTTACAGTAAAAAATAAAAATATCAGTAAGAACGCCGGATTATATATCTTCCTGTTCTTTCTTTTTATTTAAACACACACACACACACACACACACACACACATATATATATATATATATATATATATATATATATATATATATATATATATGATTTTTTTAAACAAATAGTTTAGGGACTTAATATAAGTTAAATACTATATTTATTAACACATTTATAGAGAACATATTAAAATAATTATTTTAAATTATAATAGTTTATTTACCAGACCAATCGTACTTTTTTAATATTGTAAAAATAGTTACCGTAGCATCTTTATTAGTTTTACTTTTAATCTAATTTATGAATGCAATTTGTCATTATTTTCATATGGGTAATCTTGCTTAAAGTTTAGGTTTAATTATGGAATAATATTTGAGGGTAATATTAAAGATTTTGCTTTCTTCTTATATATATCACATACATATTCATGCAAATCCCATATATACATACGTTTATTTACATGCGCAAATACACACATAGACACACATGTAGTGATATACACATGTACCTATCCATATTCATACATAAATTACATACACATACATTTATAAATAACTAACAGTAGAGCCCGGCGTTGCCCGGGGATGTAACAGTGAGAGATAGATCAAGTATCGACCATCATAAAGACTGAAAAATAAAATTGACAAAGATTATTGTTTAAGGTTGACGGACACGCATGTCTTAATTAGTTTTTTTTGTTTGTTTTTTTTACGAATTGGTCAAACCCAAACTCAAACAAAAACATTGTTTTCAATCGTTATGAGTCTATCGATTGAACAGAATTTTATTATAAACAATTGTCTTGTAAATGGAATTTTTAAAGCATTCTGAATGTAAAATTAAAGAAAAGAGTGTGCAAGACAATAAGAAACACTACCTGCCAAAAAAAGTGAAAGTTTTGTTGAAATCAGTTGGAAAATGTAGGAAATCCGATCCCATATATAAACGAACACACACACATACACACAAACAACCTGGGTTTTATAATAAGTATAACTCGATATGAGTTGTCTCCCTTTCATTCTCGCGATAGCGATGCCTCTTTATCGTGTTTTCAAATTGATTTCGTGCAAAAACAATTGTGTTTTTCCAATTTTTGGCACTGTCAGAACCACCGCAAGGTAAGTTTACGTAGTCCTGTGAAGTTTTGTTGAAATCGGTTGAAAAATGTAGGAAATCCAATCCAGTATATAAACGAACACACACACACACACACACACACACACACACACACACACACACACACACACACAACCTGGGTTTTATAAGAAGTATGATTAATATTTGAAATTTATTTAGATTTTTGTTTAAATTCATAGTTAACGTTTAACGTTAGGTGACGTGTGTGTGTAGATATGTATATATATATGTGTATTTATATAAAATAAGTTGTTGTTTTTAAATTTCCTGACATCGTTTTTAAGCAAAATTTCTTTGTATCAACTTTTTCTCTTAGAACAATGTTACTGATTTTCTTTTAACTTTGTGTTGTTATTATTATTATTATTATTATTATTATTATTATTATTCAGGTCCGCGGTTGAGCCAGGATCCCTCGCTCGGGATGCAGAGATATAAAATATAGTTAAATATTCTTCTCTTGCTGATAGATTTTTTTTTTTTACTCCTGTGGCGGTGGAGACTTCTGGGGTTATTGGCCCTCGTTCAATGGCGTTCCTTCAGAGGGTTGGCAGGATGGCGTCTCGATTAAGGGACGAGCCTCGCGAAACGGAGTGGCTCTTGCAGCGTGTTTCACTGGCGATGGTTCGAGGTAATGCTTTCTCTATCATTGCGGCTGGCAGAGGATAGAAAAAATTGTTTATTGCTACGTTGTTCTGGGATTGTCATCAGTAGTCATCTGTAATTGTTTTGTTTCAATAAATTTATTTCCTATGTTTTTTTGAAAAAAAGAAAAAGATGTTGAATGTATTATTATTATTATTAGGTTGGTGTAAAAAATAATGTCGGTTTTTGACGTATTTTTTAACGTCACAAATCGACATTATTTTTGCACCAACGTAATATTTTAACATATTAGGTTGGTGCAAAAATAATGACGTAATAATGTCGTTTTTTGACGTTAAAAAATACGTCAAAAAACGACATTATTACGTCATTATTTTTGCATCAACCTAATATCAATGTTGAAGTGCCATAATCCGATTGTAGACATTTTTGGGTCTGTCTCCAGCACGTACGTTTTCCTTTTTCTTTTTCCACCCCCTGTCTAATTTCTATAATATTTTTTTCTCCTTTCTGTCTTTTTTTTTCTTCCCTTTTGTTTCTAAGTTTCTCTTCCACTTTTCTGCGGATGTACTTGATAAATAGGTCAGCATGCCCACCAACACTGTTATTATCTGTCTCTTTATAAAATGGAGGTGAATACATCTCTCTCTTTTCTTCTTTATTTCTTTATTTTCCTTTCCTGATTTTGTTCGTCTATCTTCCTTCTTCCAGTCTCTCAATCACCTTATCAGTGGCGTAGCTAGAGTAAACGTCACCCGGAGCGGCCGCTCAAATGTCACCCCAATGACCCCGATTCACCCTATGCTGAATGGTTAGCTGTAGCTAAATTTTCATACATGCTCTACCTCTACTTTACTCTACTGACCGGTACGTTACTGTTTACATGTATGATCCAAGACAAAATCCAATACCACAAAATAATCAGTTCAAATCAAAAGATTTTTAAAATGCAACTGTTCACTTTCAGAACAACTAAATACAAAACACGGCAATACACAAAAGAATGACATTCGATACTATGGTCTTAGAATGAATGTTTTCTTGTTTTCTTTGTGGCAAACTAGTCAATGACATCGTCAAAATCTATTTGGCTTGTAAGCTCGTTTTCAATGGACAGCACAGCCAGATCCGACAGTCTCGACTGGCTCATGGTGGACGTAATTTTCTATTGCTAATTTTCCGGTGTCCAATTTTCCGTTGCATCATTTTCTGGGTACCATTTAATTATCAATGATGTTTGAAAGTATTTTTCTTGACAAAAATGTTCTATTTAATTTTTAAGCATTTTTCGGAACATTGTAAATCAACTGCATTCTTTTAAAGGTTACCTAGAGAATTTATGCAAAGTTTATTTTTTTGTTTTTCTTTATACAAGTAAAATAAATTTACATCGTATTTTGATGTTATTATGATTTTAGTTTCAGTGATAATTTAAAAACAATAAATATTTATCATTAGTACCAATAATAGAAAATTAAGTTAAAAATTTAAAAGAATCGTTTTTGGAATCGGAAAATAGGCACTGCTAAACCCTGTGTCTCCACCACTGTTTTCAGACTATTTTTGGCACCTTAGCTTGGTTGAAAAATTTTGTTGGGGGTGACATTGTGTCACCGCTCCTGTGCTGGCACCCGGGGCGGTCCGCCTCCGTCGCCCCCGCCTCCGTAGCCCCCGCCTCCGTCGCCCCCGCCTTAGCTACGCCACTGCACCTTATCCCTTTCGAAAGATATACATCTCCTTCAATCCCTCCTGCCACCAATTCAAACCTGCCCCCTTAAACATATGAATGCATAAATTAAAAATGATAATACATAATTCTTCTTATGCCGAGAATATTTGCCATCCATTTATTTGCAGGAAAATGGTCGATCTGAGGTATTAGGGTCGAATTTCGATCCTTAGGGAATAACACATAATTATTATGAAACTTTAAAGTTGTTTGTTTCTTAATAATAATTTATATATATTATATTTTATATATATATTATGAAATAGACAAAGTCCAACAATTATTTTAAGATATTTTTATGTTTATACATTCTTTTTATAGATACAAATATTAAAGCAAATGCTCTGTTTATAATAAATAGTATTAAACAACATTTACCGGCCTATTTGAATTTAGCGTAGCTTACTTTCGATTGGTTAATCACGGTAAAGCTCACAAGTCTATTTTTTTTAAAAGTATTCTGCTTTTTGAAATCAAATTAATCTTTCACTCGCCAGTACTTTAACATCGTCTAAAGAGACATATTTATGGTGTTGAATGGTGTATATACATATATATATATATATATATATATATATATATATATATATATATATATATATATATATATATATGTATGTATGTATATAATTATTTATTTAAAAATATGATTCCAACACGCTACATAAGAGGTCTCATGTTTCAAAAACAAGAGCCGAAAACTTCAATATAATTATTAGAATTAAATTGAGTTAAAGTAAGCTCTGTTCAATTTTGTTTGAAGATGGAACAGAGCTTACTTTAACTCAATTTAATTGTAATAATTATATTGAAGTTTTCGGCTCTTCTTTTTGAAACATGAGACTTCTTATGTAGCGTGTTGGAATCATATTTTTAAATAAATAATTATATTTATGCTCCACTTTTGTATCGAGCACTATTTTTTAAAAATAATAATAAAAATACTAAAGAACTTTGGATTACTTACCTAACCAGTTCTTTCCTATTTTCTATATATTTTCACACACACACACACACACACACACACACACACATATATATATATATATATATATATATATATACAGGGTGTCCATAAAGTTCGTGTGAAAATTTTTAACTTTATTTCTTTTTGCGATAGAAATAATTTGTAAAAAGGATTAGAAAGAAATAAATCTATATTTTTTATGGTTTTATTGAAAATTTATTTAAGTTTCCGCACGTCCTCCATTATTAGCAATACAAAGGGTAATACGATTTTGCAGTTCACGGAGAACATTTGCCAACTGATTTATAGTAATGCCTGAAATCACATTAGTTATTGTAGCTTTCAAATCTTCTAATGAACTAGGTTTGGTTGTATACACAGTTGTTTTCACATGTTCCCATAAAATAAGATCTAATGGAGTCAAATCTGGTGAAGGTGGAGGCCAATAAAATAGCCCACTCCTTCCGATCTACCTGTTAGGAAATTCCTGATTTAGAAACTCTCTAACATGCAGAGCAAAGTGACAAGGAGCTCCATCTTGTTGAAACACTGTATTATCTTTCAAGTTTAATTGTTCAAGCTCCGGAATAAATTAATTTTGCAGCATATCTAAATAGCTGTCACTGTTAATAACACGATATTGAAAATAATATGGCCCTCTGATCCGATTTTTCCCCAAAGCACACCACACATTAACTTTAAGAGAGTCCTATTCATGTTCAACAGTTTCATTTCGGTTTTCAGTTCCCCAAATTCGGCATTTATACCTGTTGACCTTGCCACTAATGTGAAATGTTGCTTCATCAGAGAACAGTAAACTATTTACAAATGCATCATCATTGGCAAATATTTCATTGAACTGATGACAGAAAGTTAGCCGTGCATAATAATCCTCATCTAACAACTGTTGATGTAATTGAATTTTGTAAGCTTTCATGTGAAGTTTTACCCACAGAATCTTATGCACACTAGACTTTGGGAGCATGAGCTCTAATGATGCACGTCTTACAAACTTTTCTTGGACTTGCTGTCAAGGATTTTTCTATGAATGCAACACTTTCGTCGCTGATACGTGGCCATCCCGACCGTGGTTTATCATGGACGGAGCCTGTCTCTTTAAATTTTTTCATCTATTTAGCAATAGTGTTCCTATTAAGGTGGTTCTTTATTGCATTTAATTCTAAACTTTTTTTGGACAGCAATAGTAGATTTCAGTTCAGCCAACCAAAGGACAGTTTTTCCTCAGTTGAAGCCATGGATCAAATTGATTCTGGAAAAAAGAAAATATTTTTTTACTTATCTAAAAATTGTTGCAAATTTTGTGGTAAAGACTTATTCAATAACTATACTTAAAACTAGGTACATTAAATGTTATAACATTTTTTACAGATTATTTCTATCACAAATACAAATAAAGTTGTTAAAATGCACACGAACTTTATGGACACCCTGTAAAAACTTACACTACCCATCAATTTTCGTTTCATTTTTGGAAGTGCTATCTGATGATCCGGAGTCCTTTAAAAGGGCTCTGGTGAAATAAATTACTATAATGGAACCTTAAAGTGATCTGTTTTTCTTTAATATATATATATATATATATATATATATATATATATATATATATATATATATATATATATATATATATATATATATATATATATATATATATATATATATATATATATATATATATATATATATATATATATATATGTTCCTAAGACTTTGGGAGCATGAGCTCTAATGATGCACGTCTTACAAACTTTTCTTGGACTTGCTGTCAATCTGGTGAAGGTGGAGGCCAATAAAATACAGGTAGAAGCACGGTGGGGTAATGGATATCGTCTTGGATTGAGGAATCGGAGATCCGAGTTCGAATTCCAGTCGAATCCATTACATTCACTTACGTGCTAATACCCTTGGGAAAGGTATGAATCCTCTTCTTCTCCCTCCAGCTATGGGTAAAATAGCAGGACAGACTGGGTTCTATAGCCTTGGATGGCAACTGGTTTAGGAGAAGGCCAACTCTGAATTCAAAACCTGCGGAGAGTCGTTTGGGAACCTTGTGGCATTCGGTGCACCAGGTCTCTGTATTCGTCCCTCCAAAAAGTGTGGATGGTCCTGCACGAGAAAAAATTCGCAGTGTGAGATAGGCAAGAAGTAAGGCATGTAGCAACATCAGCACGGAAAAGGGCACTGCTTTAGAGGCTAGGAAGGGCAAAAATGTTTTAAGTCAAGTGATAGAGATTGCTGTATGAGTCGTACGATTTTTGAATCAAGCACGGGCAACGCCGGGCCATGCTGCTAGTATATATATATATATATATATATATATATATATATATATATAGCCCTAAACAAAACGGACGTCATACCTAAGGTACCTTTTTTTCAAAGCTACTCGTTGCCGATTGGGAATACAAATGAAGACTGTCAATAAAGTAAATGAGGAGGGAAAGGTGCAACACCATTAAAAAAGAAATTTTAATTACACAAAATTAAAATTGTTATGGTCCGGTTCCTTGTACCAAGGTGATGGTCCAAGGTAGAACCAATAAAGAAGAACTCGAACACGGATATGGAATAACACAGATATATTACAAACAGGAATATATACAGAGAAGTAGAAAGTGTTAGTGTTATGGTCCGGTTCCTTGTACCACGGTGATAGTCCAAGGTAGAACCAATAAAGAAGAACTCGAACACAGATATGGAATAACACAGATATATTACAAACAGGAATATATACAGAGAAGTAGAAAGTGTTAGTGTTATGGTCCGGTTCCTTGTACCACGGTGATAGTCCAAGGTAGAACCAATAAAGAAGAACTCGAACACAGATATGGAATAACACAGATATATTACAAACAGGAATATATACAGAGAAGTAGAAAGTGTTAGTGTTATGGTCCGGTTCCTTGTACCAAGGTGATAGTCCAAGGTAGAACCAATAAAGAAGAACTCGAACACAGATATGGAATAACACAGATATATTACAAACAGGAATATATACAGAGAAGTAGAAAAGTGTTAGTGTTATGGTCCGGTTCCTTGTACCACGGTGATAGTCCAAGGTAGAACCAATAAAGAAGAACTCGAACACGGATATGGAATAACACAGATATATTACAAACAGGAATATATACAGAGAAGTAGAAAGTGTTAGTGTTATGGTCCGGTTCCTTGTACCAAGGTGGTAGTCCAAGGTAGAACCAATAAAGAAGAACTCGAACACAGATATGGAATAACACAGATATATTACAAACAGGAATATATACAGAGAAGTAGAAAAGTGTTAGTGTTATGGTTCGGTTCCTTGTACCACGGTGATAGTCCAAGGTAGAACCAATAAAGAAGAACTCGAACACGGATATGGAATAACACAGATATATTACAAACAGGAATATATACAGAGAAGTAGAAAGTGTTAGTGTTATGGTCCGGTTCCTTGTACCAAGGTGGTAGTCCAAGGTAGAACCAATAAAGAAGAACTCAAACACGGATATGGAATAACACAGATATATTACAAACAGGAATATATACAGAAAAGTAGAAAGTGTTAGTGTTATGGTCCGGTTCCTTGTACCACGGTGATAGTCCAAGGTAGAACCAATAAAGAAGAACTCAAACACGGATATGAAATAACACAGATATATTACAAACAGGAATATATACAGAGAAGTAGAAAGTGTTAGTGTTATGGTCCGGTTCCTTGTACCACGGTGATAGTCCAAGGTAGAACCAATAAAGAAGAACTCAAACACGGATATGAAATAACACAGATATATTACAAACAGGAATATATACAGAGAAGTAGAAAGTGTTAGTGTTATGGTCCGGTTCCTTGTACCACGGTGATAGTCCAAGGTAGAACCAATAAAGAAGAACTCAAACACGGATATGAAATAACACAGATATATTACAAACAGGAATATATACAGAGAAGTAGAAAGTGTTAGTGTTATGGTCCGGTTCCTTGTACCACGGTGATAGTCCAAGGTAGAACCAATAAAGAAGAACTCGAACACGGATATGAAATAACACAGATATATTACAAACAGGAATATATACAGAGAAGTAGAAAGTGTTAGTGTTATGGTCCGGTTCCTTGTACCACGGTGATAGTCCAAGGTAGAACCAATAAAGAAGAACTCAAACACGGATATGAAATAACACAGATATATTACAAACAGGAATATATACAGAGAAGTAGAAAGTGTTAGTGTTATGGTCCGGTTCCTTGTACCACGGTGATAGTCCAAGGTAGAACCAATAAAGAAGAACTCGAACACGGATATGGAATAACACAGATATATTACAAACAGGAATATATACAGAGAAGTAGAAAGTGTTAGTGTTATGGTCCGGTTCCTTGTACCACGGTGATAGTCCAAGGTAGAACCAATAAAGAAGAACTCGAACACAGATATGGAATAACACAGATATATTACAAACAGGAATATATACAGAGAAGTAGAAAGTGTTAGTGTTATGGTCCGGTTCCTTGTACCAAGGTGATGGTCCAAGGTAGAACCAATAAAGAAGAACTCGAACACGGATATGGAATAACACAGATATATTACAAACAGGAATATATACAGAAAAGTAGAAAGTGTTAGTGTTATGGTCCGGTTCCTTGTACCACGGTGATAGTCCAAGGTAGAACCAATAAAGAAGAACTCAAACACGGATATGGAATAACACAGATATATTACAAACAGGAATATATACAGAGAAGTAGAAAGTGTTAGTGTTATGGTTCGGTTCCTTGTACCACGGTGATAGTCCAAGGTAGAACCAATAAAGAAGAACTCGAACACGGATATGGAATAACACAGATATATTACAAACAGGAATATATACAGAGAAGTAGAAAGTGTTAGTGTTATGGTCCGGTTCCTTGTACCACGGTGATAGTCCAAGGTAGAACCAATAAAGAAGAACTCACACGGATATGGAATAACACAGATATATTACAAAGAGGAATATATACAGAGAAGTAGAAAGTGTTAGTGTTATGGTCCGGTTCCTTGTACCACGGTGATAGTCCAAGGTAGAACCAATAAAGAAGAACTCAAACACGGATATGAAATAACACAGATATATTACAAACAGGAATATATACAGAGAAGTAGAAAGTGTTAGTGTTATGGTCCGGTTCCTTGTACCACGGTGATAGTCCAAGGTAGAACCAATAAAGAAGAACTCAAACACGGATATGAAATAACACAGATATATTACAAACAGGAATATATACAGAGAAGTAGAAAAGTGTTAGTGTTATGGTCCGGTTCCTTGTACCACGGTGATAGTCCAAGGTAGAACCAATAAAGAAGAACTCGAACACGGATATGGAATAACACAGATATATTACAAACAGGAATATATACAGAGAGGTAGAAAGTGTTAGTGTTATGGTCCGGTTCCTTGTACCACGGTGATAGTCCAAGGTAGAACCAATAAAGAAGAACTCGAACACGGATATGGAATAACACAGATATATTACAAACAGGAATATATACAGAGAAGTAGAAAGTGTTAGTGTTATGGTCCGGTTCCTTGTACAAAGGTGATAGTCCAAGGTAGAACCAATAAAGAAGAACTCGAACACGGATATGGAATAACACAGATATATTACAAACAGGAATATATACAGAGAAGTAGAAAGTGTTAGTGTTATGGTTCGGTTCCTTGTACCAAGGTGATAGTCCAAGGTAGAACCAATAAAGAAGAACTCGAACACGGATATGGAATAACAAAGATATATTACAAACAGGAATATATACAGAGAAGTAGAAAGTGTTAGTGCGAACAATCAGGTTTAGTAGTAATTGTCTGAACGCGACTCTGTTTCGGACTGCCTCGACTGACTGACAGACTGACTGACTCGCTCCAACTAACAGACTCCTGACGTACTTCACTCCAGACTTCAGATGGAACTCCAGACTTCAGACGGAAATCCAGACTTCAGGCGGAACGGTATTTAGTCAGCCCCCCACCCCCAGGGAGTGGGTTAGGTGTACCTTATCTTATCTTCTCTCCCACCTTACTTCCTCACTTCGTTAATTTTACATATGCTTGATGAGGTCCATCAAAAACGTGTGAATTTCTTTTCATTTTTCATTTCAACCTTTGGAAGTAAAGTCTGATGATCCATAGCCCTGTTAAAGGGGTTGTGGTGAAATAACTTATTTACATGGAACCTTAAAGTGGTCTCTTTTTATTCAAACATATCTGCTCTGAATTTTACATTGAGCTCTCTGGATATCTTCCTCCTTGTGTCTACCCATGCGGATTACCTAGTTTTGCATAAACTAAATATATATATATATATATATATATATATATATATATATATATATATATATATATATACGGGCACGTGGCCGAGTTGATAAAACGCTCGATTTCCATACGACCCGAGGCCTCACCATAGTTGATTTGTCAAGAAGGTGAGATTTTTATGCTAGCGATCTGGGAGAGTAGAGAGTAGATACTAGCGTGCGGCACCCTTGGAAAGTAACTGAAAACCATACCACGGTTTGACCCAAAGCCTTGTGAGTGAAGTTGGCTAGCACGAAGTCACCAGTCATCGTGACCGAGTGTTTGAGTGTGCTGTTCTTATTTAGTCTGTTGAAGAGCACAGAACTGCTACGTGATAGCTGTCTTCCTTTACTGAAACGAATTTTGGACGGTCTCCTCAGAGATGACGAAGAGACTCTAGATATTGTTCTACAGAAGGATTCTAAGGATACCATGAACCGAACAGGTGAGCAACGATGAGGTTTTGGAGAGGAAGCAAAGAAGGAGGAAGCTTATGCTGAACATCAGGAAGTGACAACTGAAATTTCTGGGACACGTAATGACTTTTCTAAAGTTTATTAAATCCACTGACCACATTTCCAAGATGAACTCATTCCTTCAATCCTTTGTCTTCGGCTTTAAATAACCTACAAAGGGTTGATAATCCGTAAAAACAATCAATCTTCGCTCCCTTCCCTCTTTCCTTTTTCTTCAATTATTATTCCCTTTATTCATTCATTCTTACTTTCTTTTTCTTTTTCTTCTTCCCAGTTTTTTTTTTCTTTTTATCATCTTCTTGGGATTTTTGAAAATTTGTTTTCATTATTCTTTCTTTCTTACTTCTTTCTTTCTTTTTTTATTTCTCTCATTCTGTCTTTCTTTCTTTCTTCGTTTCTTTCTTGCTTGCTTGTTTTATTCTTTGTTTCTTTCTTTATCGGTTTATTTCTCTCTCTTTCTTTCTTACTTTAAAGTATATTTGGATTGGTTTGGTTGGGTTTGGTTGGGTTTATGGCATATCAACCTCAATTGGTCATTTAATGCCGACAAGATTTTTATTGCTGCAAATAATTTTCCAAGAATATATTGTTGGTAATATTTTTTCCAAGAACGTATTGCTGGTAATAATTTTATCAAAGAATGTATTGCTGATTACAATTTTTCTTCAAAAATGTATTGCTTGTAATAATTTTTTACAAAAATGTATTGCTGATCTTAAAACCCATTTTTATATTTTCATAGTGTTTTTACCTCAGATTAGGATCTAGCTATTTACACATAGCTTTGACCCTGACAGGTACTACCTCCCCGGGTCAGGGTGGACTTTGGAACACCAGCAATTAAGAGATGGTTCCACGCTCCTCAAAACCTCCGGATTAGAGGTTATGCTGTCGGATGTAGTTTATCGTCTTACCCGGGGCGCGGATGTAGTTTATCGTCTTACTCAGGGCGCGGATGTAGTTTATCCTCTTACTCAGGACAGTTAAAGTATTTTTGTTAAATATCTCTTCTTCCTTCCATTTTAGTTTTGTTAATCGGCTAGTTTTGGACTTTTGAAAATTTATTGTTATTCTTTCTTTCTTTCTTTTATTTGTTTATTTCTCTCATTGTTTTCTTTCTTTCTTTATTGGTTTATTTCTCTCACTCTTTCTTTCTTTCTTTCTTTCTTTCTAACATTTTTGTTAAATATTTTTTCATTCCGTCCATTTTACTTTTTTATCGTCTACTTTTGGAATTTTGAACTATCTTTTCTTTCTTTCTTACTTTCTTTGCTCATTTCATTCACGCTTTTTTTGTTGTTGTTGTTTTTACTTTCTTTCTTTACATTTTTTTTTTGTTAAATTCCTCGTCTTCCTACCATTTGTGTCTTTTTATCGCCTGCTTTGGAATTTCGAACGCTTGTTATCTTTCTTTCTTCCTTTCTTTCTTTTTTCTTTCTTTCTGTCTTTCTTGCTTTTTGTCTTTCTTTCTTTCTTTCTTTCTTTTTGTCTTTCTGTCTTTCTTTCTTTTTGTCTTTCTTTCGAACATTCTTGTTTTCTTTCTTTCTTTTTTCTTTCTTTTTGTCATTCTTTCTATCTTTCTTTCTTTTTATCTTTCTTTTTATCTTTCTTTCTTTTTGTCATTCTTGCTTTCTGTCTTTCTTTTTTCTTTCTTTCTGTCTTTCTTTCTTTTTGTCTTTCTTTCTTTTTGTCTTTCTTTCTGTTTTTCTTTCTTTTGTATTTCTTTCTGTCTTTCTTTCTTTCTATCATTCTTTCTTTCTTTCTTTCTTTCTTTCTTTTTCTTTTTGTCTTTCTTTCTTTCTATCATTCTTGCTTTCTGTCTTCCTTTCTTTTTGTCTTTCTTTCTGTCTTTCTTTCTTTCTATCATTCTTTCTTCCTTTCCTTTCCTTCTTTCTTTCTGTCATTCTTGCTTTCTTTCTTAAAATCATTTTTGGTAAATTCCTCTTCTTCCTTTCCATTTTTTTCTTTTTTAACATCCGCTTTGGAATTTCGCACATTCGTTGTTTATATATATATATATATATATATATATATATATATATATACTCAAAAGATTTTGTCCCTACACAGCAATATATATATATATATATATATATATATATATATATATATATATATATATATATATATATAGGGAAGAGGTTATAGTTGTTCCAACGCGAGAAAAGTGTATATTTTAAAATAATGGAATTATTATGGCAAAATTATGGAAAATAAAATATAATATATATTAAAAAAAAAAAAACAAATCCACATTACAATCAAAAACGTTTGCGGTTTTCTCTTTTCTTTATTATATATATATATGTATATATATATATATATATATATATATATATATATATATATATATATATATATATTATTTTCTTTCTTTATTTTCTTTTTTTACTTCCTTCCTTTCTTTCTTCTTTCTTTCTTCCTTTCTTAATGTTATTATAAGTCTCTGCTTCTCAACGATGGAAAAAAACCTAAATCTTTTGTACCGTTCACCCACGCACGCACGAGCGCGCGCACTCATACACACACACACACACAGGCACCAACACACACTGGCACCAACACACACACACACACACACACACACACACACACACATACACAATTACGTGTCACCAGAGAAAAAAACACCTGCTAAGAAAAACGATGATTTCGCGTCATAATAATAAAACATCTGCCGTTCCATGAAAATATTTCAACTACTTCAGTCGGAAAGCGATCATGAGTTTCCAACATTACTGCTGTTTCTACTACAAAAACTAGAATACTAGCTATTTATTTACTATATGGACAAAAGTCGCTACTATAATAAAAACACGATTAAGACCACAAACATCATTAGTACAATACATAGATTATTATTACAGCTACGACAGACTTTATTATTGCTTGGGCTACATAAACTTGTACTAGTTTTACAAAAAACTACTATTATTAACTACTAACAATCTGTTGCTACTACCAATAGTATTATCTACACTGGTACACTGATTATTACTCGTGGCAGCACGACTATTACTACTACTAGATAGTATAATTCTTACTACTCTACTTAGACCACAGACACTAATATTACTCACACTAATAATATAAATTATTAGTAATATTACTACTACATAGGTTACTACTACAAAGAGTAGTTTATATCTTATCTTATTGAAGGGCACTCGTATTCTACTAGGGCGGCTAGCCAATCCCCATTGCAGACATCTTGCTCAGGCGCATTTGTGTTTATACTGCAACTATGCTGAGCAGACCTTAGTTACAGTTTCTGGGAAAGAGCATGTTATCTAACGTGATCAACAATTTGAACACGACCAGCACGCTCAAGCTCTCGGCCACGATGACTTGTGACTTCGCGCTAGCACAGCCATCGACGCCCCCTTCCCAACGGTTCCGTCTACCCAATTTCACTCACAAGGCTTGGGTCAACCCATGGCATGATTTTCAGGCACTTTCCAAAGGTGCCGCAGGCTGGGATCGGCCCAGATCGAATAATTAGTAATTAGTAGTATTAGTAATAATTTATTGGTGTTAGTAATATTAGTGTCTGTGGTAGTAGTAGTAGTAGTAGTAGTAATTATACTATCTAGCAGTAGTAATAGTAGTGTTGCCACGAGTAATAGTCAGTGCTCCAGTGGCAATAATACTATAATAGGAACAGATTTTGTAGTAATAGTAGTTTTTTTTTGTAGAATTAGTTCAAGTTTATGTAGTCTTAGTAATAATAAAGTCTGCCAATAACATCAGGGAGTCTCCTTCCTCACAAATCGACAATGGTGAGATTCGAACCCGGGTCTCATGGTCAGAATGCGAAAGTTCTAACCACTCGGCCACATGCCCATGGAAACAGTACTACTCCTACTACTACAAATAGCTACTAGTGCTACTACATAGGCTATTAATGTACAGACAATACTACTACAGAACACTACCAATGTTAATAATACATAGATAACTATTGCTACTAGAGGTAATACTACGAACTGTTTGCCGCCCGAAAACCTCTTTCTCACAGACGAGACGTCGTATGCCTCTCGCTGCTTTATCGCTATTTCCACGGAGAGTGTTCAGACGAAATACACTCCTTAGTTCTACCAGTCCTAAGCTTCAGAACCGCCATGCCACACACATTGTAGCAAAACCATTTCTTTCGTATTCCCTTGGTGAGATGTAACTTCCACTCAAGCGCAGAGTCTTCCCATAAACCACTGCCTTGTGGAACCGACTTCCAAGAGGTTGCTTCCCCGATCACTATAATCTTAACCTGTTTAAGTCTAGGGGGTAACCGTTATCTTCCACACATACATATCCGCATAAGCCGTGCCTCTTACTCCGTAACACTCTACCTCGAGTAGCTCTCGGGTCTTCTACAAAGAAAAAATCTATTGCAACAAATACAATCAATACTATTGCTACTAACATATGGCCAGCTATTCTCGTTTTCCGGGCACATTCGTCTACCAGGACGACTAGCCAATCCCTGTTGCAGACGCTTGCTCAGGCACATTTGAATCTGTTCAACACCCACAGAGCCCAAACTGTGTTTCATACTGCTGCTATGCTGAGCGAGCTTTAGTTGCGGTTTCCGCAAGAGAGCGAATGATTTGTCGTGATCAGCAGTTTGAACAACGCCAGCACATTCAAACCCTCGGTCACGATGACTCATGAAAAGGAATAAAGGTTTATTCCTTCTTCCCGGTTTAGGATTGGGTTTCCGGTTCCTTCTACTGTCCACTTCAACTCTGTACGCCTAACGGCTACTCCTTAACTTTTTTTTTTCTTCAACAGGGGTAGATAGGTTTGCCTAACATCCTTTGCCCCCCGCCCCCACACCGGACTTTTGAACAGAAGTAGAGGCTTATCCCTTATTTCCTCTTTAGGATTGGTGCTAGTAAAAAAAGCAAAACATTGACGGCTTGCGAACTGTCCCGCCTACGCAATTTCACTCACAAGGCCCGGGTCAACGCGTAGTATGGTTTTACAAGCATTTGCCAAAGGTGCCGTACGCTAGGATCGCCTCCCCAGGTCAATAACCTTACTGAGAAATCGACCAATGTGAGATTTGAACCCGGGTCTCATGGTCGAAAAACGAACGTTCTAACCACACGGTCACGCGCCCATAAACTAGAAGTATTAGTACGACTACTACTATAAAACAGTATTAACACTATTGTTACATAAAATAGCTATTAATAATCCTAGAAAAATGAATAATATATTAGGTTGGTGCAAAAATAATGACGTAATAATGTCGTTTTTTGACGTTAAAAAATAAGTAAAAAAAACGACATTATTACGTCATTATTTTTGCACCAACCTAATAACTTTTACAAATACTATTACTACTACTACGATTTAGACAATTACAACGGTGAGGACCACTCCCTAACACCCCGATCGAGGGAGGGAAAAACCTGATTGCGACCGGCGAGGTGGGGGGTGCTCTGTGATCCTGGTCATCTTAACAACATTTGCATTTTTCTACCTACATTTATATACGTCACAAATTAAACTAAGCAAAACTGATGATTAGTAAAGGATGGACATTTTCGCCGATTTTTGACGTCATTTTGGGTCAATTCACGGATTTGGACGAGAAAAGAAATCTCGTCCAAATCCGTGAATTGTTTTTGCTCATGCTAAGTCTCGAAAAAAAAACAAAAAAAAAAAAAAAACATAATATAAAATTCATTAATTTTTATCCCTAATGCTGAACTTGTTAAAATTCTTCGACTTTTTAACAAGAAAAATCTCAAGTTAACGTAAAAAATTGTCGCAAACTTGTTGATTTATTTAAAATGGAATGATCTGTTGGGGGGGTTCACTCATATCATAGCAGCAGAAATTAGCTTCGTGTTTACGGAGATAAAAGCATACTTGACAGGAAATAAAACTTACAGAAATAACAGAAAAGCATAGTAAATTGTATGTTAATTTCATGCTATTTATTTTTTATGTGTACTGGTGTGTGTATTTTTTATGTGTACTGGTGTGTGTATTTTTTATGTGTACTGGTGTGTGTATTTTTTATGTGTACTGGTGTGTGTATTTTTTACGTTACAATGTAATGCGAAGAAATTACTTCGTACATGTAATGCGAAGAAATTACTTCGTATTATTACACGGCATATCACGCAGAGAAATCGGACACGTGTTGCCCGTACCAAGGTTCGTGGTGAAGAGATTGAATTTAACGTCTGTTGGCGAGATGTCCGTATTTACGACAGGAACAGTTTTTGTTGCATGCTGGGAGTATATTTATTATTATTATTTTTTTTTAATTTATTTTATACAACGTTTTTATTTTATTGTTTTATTTAATTTTATTTATAATAATCATTATTATTATTATTATTATTTTACTTTTATTTATTTATAATAATAATGTCCCTACAGATCTACTTAGGACATGTCTATAATTTGTATTTAGATACATTATATTTATTTTCAATTTTTCTAGTTAAATTTGCATATAATCCATTATTGTACAGTGCTGTTCGATAAAAGTGACTCACCTGATTTTTTTGACTTAAAATTTTTTTCGCCTATTGTTTTTGCGGTCAAACTAATTTTTAATCTTACTAATATAAAGACCCCTTCCTGACCACCTAGTAAAAAAAGTTTACTCACCCTAAGGTGTTCTATTGATAATTATAATTTTGGATATAAATGAGATTTAGGGAAAAACTCTGTGCAAAAAAGTGACACACTTATTTCCTGCAACTAGTAATCAATAGAAACATAACCGAACAGCTTTAAATAAAGAATAATAGAGGTATAATTTATTTATAATAGGTAATATAGTTCGAAATATTTAATAATCTATGGGTCCTCCTTTATTTTGAATAACCTTTTCAACCCTTTTTGGCATTGACTTGATTAGGTTCTGGCAAATCTCATCTCCAAGCATTGAATTCCATTCGGATATGAAATTCACAATCAAATCCTCTTTGTTGCTCAACTGCTTTCTCGAGAGCCTGTACTTTATAATGCTCCATAAGTTTTCTATAGGGTTGAGGTCAGGAGATTGGGTGGGGGGGGCATGTCATAACACTCACCTGCTTCTCATCAAAGTATTCCTTCATCAATTTTGATTTGTGACAGGGAGCATTATCCTGCATAAAAAAATGAGCTTGGTGGGGTTGATTTGCACCCTTTCAGCAGAAGGGAGCAGACAAGACTCTAAAATTCTCTTGTACTGCTCGCTCCTGAGGGTCTTTTCAATAGGTTTTAAGAAACCAGTTCCATGAAAAGAAAAGCATTCCCAGAACATTATACTGAACAGATGCTTGACAGTACTTACTGCTAAATTAAAAGAGCTTTCAAAGCTTCTTCTTCGGATTTTAGATCGCTTATCCTTTGAATTTAGCTCCACTTTCGTTTCAGCGGAGAAGAGAACATTTAATAAAAAAAATCAGGTGAGTCATTTTTATCGAACAGCACCGTATATAATAAGGTTGCAATAAAATTCGTATTTTATATGAATACTACTATATAAAAACTTAAATATATTAGAGTGGAGGATCCCTCTCATAAACTCGGTAGGTGGCATGAGATCCTTATAAATTTGATGATTGCTGCAAATACATAGATGACTAGTGCTTCTAACACACTCTAAGTACTATTACTACTTTGCCGAATAGTACTACAAACATTACTATAGCTACTGCTGTATTGCAGCTATATTACTACATGGGCTATTATTAATACTGAAACACCTGTTCTCGTACGATCACCGAAGTTAAGCAACGTCGAGCTTGGCCAGTACCTAAATGGGTGACCGGTTGGGAATACCAGGTGATCTCGTACGATCACCGAAGTTAAGCAACGTCGAGCTTGGTCAGTACCTAAATGGGTGACCGGTTGGGAATATTGTATGGATGGATAACGTCACGGGATTGTAAATCGGGGAGCCGAGTTCTAATTTCAGTTGGGTTCGTTATATAATCGCTTACGTGCAAATACTCTTAGAAAAGGCATGAATCTAACCTCTTCCCCATCGCTGCTATGGGTTAATTAGTAGGACTTGTATCTGTAAAATCCTTATAATAACACCCCCCCAAATATTGTTACACTCTAAATGGATATGTTCTGCCTTTAAATAACCTGAAAAGGGTTGATAAACCGTAAAAAACAAAAAAACGAGACTAATACAACTACATTCACTATTACAACTACTACAAAGAACTAGTAATGCTATTACTAGATAGATATTACTGTTAATATTGCTACTATAACAAATACTACATAGAATAACTATTACTGCTACTATAACAATCTTACTAGTGCAATATTACAAGACATTTCTACTACTGATAATACAGTATAAATAACTATATTGTTTAATACAGACAATATAGTGTCACATACATTTATTACAAATGGCTCCATTACTATTATTACTACTACTACAAAACGCAACGAGTACTATTTTTACATAGAGTTGCTATTACTACTACTACAAACTTTATTATTACTGCCACCACGTAGTACTAGTATTGCTAGTACGAACCTCTATTTTTACTACTACAAACGCTCTTCCTCGGTCTTGATTTGTTTCCTGTTTAGGATTGGGCGTCCGGTTCTTTTTGAAGTCTACTTCAACTCTATAACATCTCCCGTATTTCTTACTTTTTTTTATTTTTTAATTTTTATTTTTTGTCCTCGATAGAAGCAGACAGTTTCGCTTATCGTCTGGTTCACACGCCTCCCTGTTTTTTCTTGTTTTTTTCTTTTTTTTTGTTTTTGTTTTTCTTAACAGAAGTAGAGGTTTCTCCCTTGTTTGCGGTTTAGGATTGGGTTTCCGGTTCCTTCCTTCTTCAACTCTATTCTTTTAAAACATCTCCGCTAAAGCTCTGAAATGTTTTTTATTTACTATCCATTTTTTTTTCTTCTTCAATAGATATATTCGCATATCGTCTTTTCTTTGTTGTTGTCTGTTTTTTTTTTGTTTTTAAAAAAAACAAAAACAAAATAGAAATAGAAATAAAGATTTATTCCTTCTTCCCGGTTTAGGATTGGGTTTCCGGTTCCTTCTACAGTCCACTTCAACTCTGTACGCCTAACGGCTACTCCTGAACTCTGAAATATTATATGCTATTTATTTTTATTTTTTTTTCCTCAACAGGGGTAGATAGGTTTGCCTAACATCCGCCCCCACCGGACTTTTGAACAGGAGTAGAGGCTTATCCTTTATTTCCTCTTTAGGATTGGGCTTCCGGTTCCTTAAAGTCTTTTCGTTTTCTTTCAATCCCAGCATCCTCTTGCGTCTTAGTTGCATTTTCGTCTTACTTGGGGAGAAATGATTAAAAAAAGAAAGAAAAAAACTAATATGTATATTATTACAATTACATACACTATTACTACTACTGCTACTACAAATCACTAATAATACTATTACTACATAGATTAGTACTATTATAGACGCTACTAGAATATGTACTACTACTACTAATATTACAAGATGCTACTAATATTAATTAATTCTACGTAAATAACTATTGCTACTACAGGCAATAGTACTATTAAAATTACAATAGACTATTACAAACACAGTCACTATTATTATTAATGCTACATCGACTATTATTACTAATAGAAAACACTACTAATATTATTGCTACATAGAATGACTATTATTATTAGGTTGGTGCAAAAATAATGTCGTTTTCTCACATTGTAACATATGTGAGAAAACGACATTATTTTTGCACCAACCTAATACTACAGACTTTATTATCATTACACAGATTACTACTACAGCAAAACATTATGATTATTACAACAGTGACTAACATCACTGTTAGTGTTAGTAGTATAAGGATTATTATTATTAGTACTACAAATATTTGAGCAACGACGAAGTTCGAGAGACAATGGAAACAAAAAGTGTCTGGGTCACATAATGAGGGCTTGGAAAATTTGATACTCGTAGGACAGGTTGAAGGCGAGAGGGACGGGGAAAGACAACGCCCCACTCCTATTCCTTCCGTGTTGCATTGGTGAGAAGTAAGTTCGACTCGAGCAGCTTCTTCTCTTCCTGCGAGCCGCCTGCTCTATGGAAGCCGACTGCCGCAAGGATGTTTCCCAGATCGATACAATCTTAACCTGTTCAAGTCTAGGGTTAAATAATCGTTATATCTTCCCCCCTCCTGTTCGCATAAACTGCCTCTTACTCTGTAATCCTCTACCTCGAGTGACCCCAGGGCCTTGATCAGAGTGAACCTCACTGTAAAAAAAAAAAAAAAATAATAATAATACTTACCTAGCGAGCTTGATTTTCTAAGCATTGCTTCGATGTGACACAAGGCCGAAAGTTAGGGGTTACCCAGTGAGGATCAAACTCACTTTTCAGTCGTAACTTTTTTTTTTTAGCGAGATAAGCTTGCTAACCATTACACCACGCCGATGTTCAAATATAGTGATTTTTCAAACGTAGTTTAGATGTGGCACAAGGTCGAAAGTAGGGGTCACCCAGTGAGGATCGAACTCACTATTCAGTCGTAAATTTTTTTTTTTAGCGAGATAAGCTTGCTAACCATTACACCATGCCGATGTGCCCATATAGTGATTTTTCAAACGTAGTTTAGATGTGGCACAAGGCCGAAAGTAGGGGTCACCCAGTAAGGATCGAACTCACTATTCAGTCGTAACTTTTTTTTAGCGAGACAAGCTTGCTAACCATTACACCACGCCGATGTGCCCATATAGTGGTTTTTCAAACGTAGTTTAGATGTGGCACAAGGCCGAAAGTAGGGGTCACCCAGTAAGGATCGAACTCACTATTCAGTCGTAACTTTTTTTTAGCGAGACAAGCTTGCTAACCATTACACCACGCCGATCTGCCATAGCGAGCTTGAGTAAATGGATGGCGGAACAAGAGAGAACAACATTTTTGAAGCGCTACAAAGGACAAGAAATTGTGGCGAGCCATGATTGTCAAGGTCCCCAAGGGACACGGCACACAGAAGAAGACTACAAATGCTACTAATTAATTAATGATACTAGATAGAGTAATTATAATTAGTACTACTTCAAACATTAATATTATTAGGTTGGTGCAAAAATAATGACGTAATAATGTCGTTTTTTAACGTTAAAAATACGTCAAAAAACGACATTATTACGTCATTATTTTTGCACCAACCTAATACTACTCCGTCGACTACTTTATTGCTATTGATGTTACTATTAGGTTGGTGCAAAAATAATGACGTAATAATGTCGTTTTTTAACGTTAAAAATACGTCAAAAAACGACATTATTACGTCATTATTTTTGCACCAACCTAATACTACTCCGTCGACTACTTTATTGCTATTGATGTTACTATTAGGTTGGTGCAAAAATAATGACGTAATAATGTCGTTTTTTGACGTTTACGTCAAAAAACGACATTATTACGTCATTATTTTTGCACCAACCTAATACTACAAGTCACTAGTAATAATATTACGGCATACAGGGTGTCCCAAAATAATGTATACACTCTTTGAATCATTATAACTTATTCAATTTATGTATTTTAATTTGTAAATAAGATCAATACAAGCGAAAGAATACACATTTAAAGAATTTGAGAGTAAAATATACAAAAAAAAAAAAAGAAAATTAGCTTTGATAAGATAAACGCTACTTGGGGCAATGGCAGAATCTTCATATAATGATGAGTTCACATCAAGTGCTCAAAATGGTTGCCGTTCTGTTCAATATACTTTTCATATCTTGAAGAAATAGACCTACAAATGTCCAGTATCATTTCCTCTGGTATTTGAGCACATTCTTCTTCATTTGTTACTCTCATTTCAGGTTTCCTGCTGTAAACTTTGTCTTTTAAAAGCCCCCACAAAAAGAAATCCATGAGTGCCAAATCTGGTGATCTAGGTGGATATTCAACTGTCCCTCCTCTTCCAATCCATCTGCTTTGCATATTTTCATCCATATAAGTTCTCACATCACCGTAATGTATTATTAACTATTAATATTTAAAGAGTGTATATATTATCTTGGGACACCCTGTATATTGCTCTTATTACAATTACAAATATGACCTAGGATAACTACTACTACTACATGAAATTACTATGACTAGTAATAGTGCCTGTATAGGCTATTACTACTATAGATTACTACTGAGTGACGGACCTACATCTTTGGGGCCCTGAAGTTTGAACATATATGGCGGCCTCTTCGCAACCAGCAACAATAGATTCAAGAATCCAACAGCCAAAATGCAGGTTATGAATAAATTCTGGCAAGCTTAACGAGTCCATAGAGCTGAAGGTTCAAGCGCTGCAAGCTCTAACCCCACCCAAACATAAATTTGATAAATTACAGGGAATTTTGAGGCCATATTAAATGGGTTTTAGAGAATACTAGAAGCATGACCCGGCGTTGCCCGTGCTTGGTTCAAAAATCGTACGACTCATACAGCAATCGCTATCACTTGACTAAAAATTTTTTGCCCTTCCTTGCCTTTAAAGGAGTGCCCTTTTCCGTGCTGATGTTGCTACATGCCTTACTTCTTGCCTATCTCACACTGCGAATTTTTTCTAAGCTCTATACTAAACATTATATCTGTTACGAAAAAAGAACTAAACAAAATGAACACAAAACGATCAGATTTAAAAAAAGGACTCGTAACTGGAAAAACCAAATGAAAAAAGAATGTTAACAACAATTACTTTTTCACACCCAACCCAGTTCTGCGGAATCAGATTTAACGTTGAGTTTAAGCAAGCGAATGAGCCAATTTGAGTAAAGTGACATGCAGATTTAAATTTTTCCCACTAGTGACGAATGCAGATATCGATTTCTTTTTGCATGCTAGCATGCTAGTTAACATTCATGTCAGTCAGCTGTTGGCTCTCACGCTGGCCAATAGAATCTTCCTGCCTATTCGTGGCAGCCAGCTATAGGCTCTCACTCTGGCCAGTAGAAAATGGGCGCAGACTACATGAAAAGTGCCGTAGAAGCATGAAAAAATCGATTATTTCCACAATCGATGGGAGTTGGGAAATGCAAAGTCGGTATTGGCCTTCTCGCAAACTTGGAGCATGTGCATGTAAATTTTGGTGTAAATCCGTCGAAAATTGCGGCCGTGCATTCGTTATACACACACACACACACACACACACACACACACACACACACACACACACGCATCCTGCCTTTTATAGATAGAGATATATGATATGTATTAGACTGTGGTGAGCTCAATGTGCCTATACAACTGGGGATAAAATTAGAAATTTTATCAATTACAGGGGAATTCTGATGCCATATGAAATAAGTATTCTAAGGCCAACATTATCTACTTTAACCCATTGGCGTATGATTCTATCACTGAAATCAGTCATATCAGTGATACACGCTTAGGCGATCTTTCGATACATGACTGACGAGGCAGATTTTTTTCCAGCAGTAGGTTGCCATTTCTTTCTGCGATAGCCATCCAAAGGGGGAGAAGAAGAGCATCAATAGCTTTTCCCAAGGGTATTAGCACGTAAGTGAATGTATAGTCAGTCAGTTATATGCCATGCGTGATACACGCTCAGGCGATCATGTATCTTTCGATACATGACTGACGAGACAGATTTTTTTCCCGCAGCAGGTTGACATTTTTTCTGCGGTAGATCAATTGCCATCCAAGGTCAGTAGACTCCGTTGAAGCATGGAACAGACTGTCGCCACTCGGTGTTGACCGTAGTGTCCACTTCTAAACTTTACATATGCTCTATCCCTGGTATTTTGCACGTTTACGGATAAGTATAACATACTGTAAAACTATATTTTTATCATATATATATATATATATATATATATATATATATATATATATATATATATGAGACTCTTCGGTAAATCGAATCGAGTTTTCTCAGTCACTGTGTGTTTATCTAAAAATAAATACGCTTAAATTCACCTTCATCCCTTCCGTGCGCCAGCAGCTTAGTGGTAAAATCCCGACTGACGCCAAGACACAACCGGACGTCTAGACACACTGATAAGCTGTGATACAGCGAAACAGTCTGTGCAGATGACTATATATATATATATATATATATATATATATATATATATATATATATATATATAGGCTAGTCATGAAATAAATGAATTGAATGAGATATCACCGAAGTATGTAATTTTCGCCGATTTTTACATCATTCTGGGTTTTTTTTTTCTCCATACAAATCTGTGATCTTTTTTTCTTTCGCTCATTTTAAGTCTGGAAAAACACTGTATATAAAATATAGTTTTTTTAAATGTTGAATATGTTAAAATTATTCAAAATTTACCAAGAAAAATCTGAAGTTGATGTTAAAAATTGCCACAAACTGTTGATTTATTTAAGATGGAATGATATATATATATATATATATATATTATGACATTTGTATTTAGATACATTGCATTTATTTTCAATTTTTCTACTTGAAGTGTTCACCTATATTGCATAAGATCCATTATTGTACATAATTAAGTCAGTTATGTGCCATACGTGATACATGACTGACGAGGCCTGAGGCAGGTTGCCATTTCTTTCTGCGGTAAACCAATTGCTATCCAAGGCTATAGAACATCTGTCCTGCTATTTACCTATAGCTGGGGAGAAGAAGAGAATTCATACTTTTCCCAAGGGTATTAGGACGTAAGTGAATGTAATGGCTTTGACTGGAATTCGAACTCGGCTCTTTGATTCCTCAATCCTAGCCACTATCCATTACTCCACTGTGTCACCTGAAGTCAGGTATGTGCCATGCTTAGGCGATCATGTATCTTTCGATACATGACTGACGAGGCAGATTTTTCCCCGCTCTGTCCTGATATTTACCCATAGCTGGGGAGATAAGAATAGGATTTATACCTTTCCCAAGTTAGATTTATTAGATTCACGTAAGTGAATCTAATAAATTTGACTCCGATTCCTCAATCTGAGCTGCTATCCATTACTCTACTTACCGCTAAAATCGCTTTATTTTAATAACAAACACTTAAATAGAAAAAGATAGAAATGGACCATTCATTCATTAATAAAAGTTACGGAAGCCCATGAAGGATTGAAATTAAGTTTATAATATATATATATAATTCCAGGATCATTTTGCAACTTATTCAAGATGGTCTTCGCCCTCTCTAAATTTCTAATTTTTTGTCCTGGAGTAAGAAGTGGCCTCACAGGTTTCACATACGATTTCATTTTCAAGTCTTTTTTTCACTGCTTTTTGGACTGTTATAGCTGAAATTCCTCTCTCCTGTGCCAAACCTCTTATGGATTGAGTTGGATCTTTTCTAATTGATCTCTTTAGCCCTAAGTTGAAATGATGAATCCTCTTCCTGTTGTGACCTCCTGATCCAGTTTTCTTGACATGACAGAAGTTGTCCCAAGTGTCATCTAACTACCCACACAGGCAGAGCTGTTATTCATCATGGCGGTCGTCTTCGAGTATAGAATCCAGAGGTTAGCAGTGAATATTTCGAAGACAGTAGGAAAGCGTTGTTCAGGTTAGCAGTGGATATTTTGATAAAAGTAGCAGAGCATAGTTCGTCCTTCTGTTTCTCTTCGCCTGACAAGCTGGAGTGGACATTCGAGTAAAGTGAACAAAATGGCTGCCTTTATACACGACAGATTGAATGTTCTACGTCTTCTGATTGGTTAACCTTCTATTGGTGGACTATAAAGTGAGTTAAGTCATTTGAGCTAACTCACTAGTTATATATATATACACACACAAAAACTGTAACGAGAACAAGCGAAGCCCTGGATAAAACATCTAAATCTATTGGTAACGGGGTTTGTGCTTTAGTTTCTCGCCGTGGTAATCTATGTAGGATTCAGATAGTGAACATCATGTTTCATCAATTCATAATTGAAAGGGCTAGATGCAACCGTAAGTTATACGCTATATATCGCATATATTGCTTACTAGCAGTAGAGCCCGGTGTTGCCAGGGGATGTAACAGTAAGAGATAGATCAAGTATCGACCATCATAAAGACTGAAAAATAAAATTGACAAAGATTATTGTTTAAGGTTGACGGACACGCATGTCTTAATTAGTTTTTTTTGTTTTTTGTTTGTTTTGTTTTTTTACGAATTGGTCAAACCCAAACTCAAACAAATACATTGTTTTCAATCGTTATGAGTCTACCGATTGCATAGAATTTTATTATAAACAATTGTCTTGTAAATGGAATTTTTAAAGTATTCTGAATGTAAAAAGAAAGAAAAAAGTGTGCAAGACAATAAGAAACACTACCTGCCAAAAAAAAAAAAGAAAAAAAAAGTGAAGCTTGGTTGAAATCGGTTGAAAAATGTTGGAAATCCATATATAAACGAATACAGACACACACACAAACAAACAACCTGGGTTTTATAATAAGTATAACTCGATATGAGTTGTCCCCCTTTCATTCTCATGATGCCTCTTAATCGTGTTTTCAAATTGATTTCGTGCAAAAACAATTGTGTTTTTCTAATTTTTTGTGCTGTTAGAACCACTGCAAGGTAATTTTACGTAGTCCTGTGAAGTTTTGTTGAAATCGGTTGAAAAATGTAGGAAATCCGATCCAATATATAAACACACACACACACACACACAATCTGAGTTTTATAATAAGTAAGATGAAACTCCTTTCTGGCTTGATGCTTTCCCGCCAACTTCAATCTTAAAAAAAATAACTGTAATATCAATCGATATCTACTGTCTTCTTGATTCCTCTTCTTTTATTTTCTTCCTCCTTAATAATGTTTTCTCTTTTTTCTTATTGTTTCACCCCCCCTTTATGTATTAGAGACTTTAATGCCTTGCTTGGGGTGAAATGATTAAAAAAAGGCCTCGATCATCATAATTTTTTAGTTTTTGATAGTGTGTCCGTAAACTGTGGTCATCTGATAGTCTTCCTAGGCAGATTGCTTATTAACGAAAAAAAAAAAATATGCAGAAGATTGATAGAAGCGGAAATAGTCTTGGGAACACAAACATTGAATTTATGAGCTGCAGGCGACTGGCTATGCACAACGGCATTCTATCCAGCATCTTTAACAATGGATTGGGTTTCCACTTGACGTCTGGAATGAACTTGAGGCACAGTAGACGTTCAAAGCATCAATGACTAAGATACTGACTCTCTGTGGAATCGCTTGTGCTACACGGGTTATTTCTAATGGTATGGCACATGGTTTATAATGTTATTTGTGAGGAGATTACCGCTCATAGCAACACATCTGCAGGTCTTCATCTCAAGCTTCGGCAAACGATCCCCTATTTATAATAACAGTACATAGGGTTCGGAGTAATATCTGTACAGATATATTTTAAAAATTTAAAAGCTTCCGATTTTGATTTTTGTGGTTTCCCGTTTACAGCAGTTTGGAATTCAGAGTTGTCTTTTCCTTATACTGCTAGGCACCGAACTCAAGACAGAATCTATGGTTGTCAGCATGAAAAATAATTGCCCAAGTTCTCCACTGCCTTAACCAGGTATTGAACTCACAACTCTTTGAGTCCTGTCACTGAATTTAATCAACGCCTTTATTCACAGTGGTATTAGGTTGGTGCAAAAATAATGACGTAATAATGTCGTTTTTTGACGTATAACGTCAAAAAACGACATTATTACGTCATTATTTTTGCACCAACCTAATAATTGGAGAGGTGAATTAACAGGAGATAACTGATAACTGACATCCATTAGACGTGGCACGTAGAACTAGAACAGTCTACCCCAGTGGATGAAATAAAGGGCTCAATTAGACAATCCAACCACCTGAAGAAGGCCGGAACATACAACGGCCGATCATTGTGATAAATATGGCAAGAAAGACGAGGACAATAGTCCGAATAATGCAAATAGCTTATCAATTTAATGTTTTCTTTTTATTAAAGCTTCATCACTGAATGAGATAAGGAGAAAAAAGAAGAAAGACATTCTAGTATTTATTTATTTATTTTTGTGGTTTATTTTCGTTGGTTAATCAGGCTTCACGTGCATTTGACTTGTTAAACAACGTTAGTCTAATTTTCGGCGGTCCGAACGCAAGGAGAGACGGCGCGTGCTTTCGAAGCTCCAAGAAATTAACGGATTGCAAGCCTAAGTCGAAAAAAATTAAATATTGCTTTATGTGTGTAAATTAAATTCTAGTTTGTTTATGTAGGATTCAGATCATAATTGTTATAAAATAAGACATATCTCGGCTGATTTGCAGGCAAATAAACTAACATACTCAAGAGCGAGAGCCGGATGTGAACGGGACAAGGCCCCGTCACAAAATGACC
The DNA here is from genome assembly GCA_963932145.1 of Acanthosepion lycidas. NCBI lineage: Eukaryota > Metazoa > Mollusca > Cephalopoda > Sepiida > Sepiidae > Acanthosepion > Acanthosepion lycidas. The sequence goes on from OZ010575.1 coordinate 94,662,994, forward strand.
ATTATCGTTGTTTGCGCATAGGCCCGACGGATGAGTTCCGGTCGAAAAATAAAATAATATTTTAAAGTGTTTCTATTTTTCGACCAATAAAAATGCTTCACTCCTAATTATACCCGCGTCGTTTTTCGAGCCTGTTAAGCCATAAAAAACGCCATAAAAGGGGTCACACGGAGAAGTACTAGCAGTCAACAGGAGGCCGGAGTCAGTCCGTAGTTCACTACCGACTGTTCGGTTGTACTCTCTTCCTACGGAGTCTCCTTCGGGGAGGTAGACCGGCCCTGAACCCGTTTATGCGGGTTCAATGGGCTATTTTTTGGCCGAGCCTACGGGCTCGGAATACCCATGTTAAAAAGGCCTTGTGCCACATGACACCCTCGTGGGGGGGTGACTGAATATCGTCAACAGGATGCCAGGGAGGAGATCTGTCACGGTGAGTCAGCAGCAGTCAGCAGCAGTCAACAGGAGGTCAGGGAAGAGATCTCATTCGGTCAGTCTGGGCAGTCAGCAGCAGTCAGCGGGAGGAGCGCCACGCCAACCAGTGAGAACTACTATGAGAGATCAACCCAGATCGGGAGCCGGCTTATGAACTATAAGTAGCTGTCCCAAAACCACGTTTCTGTTGAAATAAATCCTGTAAATCTATTTCTGCTGTTGTATTTCTTTCTTGCAACCATACGCCTGTCTATAACATAATGCATATTCGTAAGTGTGTTTATATTGTAGTGGACCGTGGCGTTGTTGATATAAAGAACACACGTGGGTTAAAATTTCCTGCTAGTCGGTCCAGCTACACGAGAATGTTGGACTTTAATTAAGTCCAAAGAAGACAAAAGAAAACAAACAAGACCGATAATTATATACAAACAAATATATGTATTAACAACAAGTTACAAACACATGGACAGTTACATTGAGTGCGTGTGGTGAATATTATGTGTGTGTGTGTGTGTGTGTGTGTGTGTATTGTGGTGAGTGTTCGTACGTACGTCTATTGGTATTGTTCTTAGCGTGTTCCCAGAATTTGGGAAACGCTGTATCTGTGAGAGCTCACATATTGATATTAGCTGAAATGAAGAGAAAAGAATTAACCCACCTCATAAACGCGAGGTGGTATAAGGCCCAAGGCCTGAGGGAAAAGAGAGATCGAGGCAAAGGGTCACCCAGTATTTATATCCAGGAGAGAGAGACCCCTGGTGATAGGTAAAGGAACTAAAGGAGGAGCTAACCCCGACAATATGTTTAATAAATATTATTTATGTTTGCTGGTTATCCGAATGTTGGTTTTGGAAAATCTTTTACGTAAACATCGGTTATGGTAGAGGATTCTTTATGAATAGACTTAATAAGGGTTGGTTACTCAATATAACGTTTTTAACGTGTGTTTATAGTCGGTAAAATATTTATCAGGACTCCCTCGAAGTACTCTTGATGTAAAGAATTATGTTCTTTTTTTCAATAAGCATAGCATTTGTAAAATCAAAGTTATGGCCAGTTTTAATGCTGTGTATTACGAGCGAGTTTAAAGGATTCTCATACTATAGATCCATTTTATGCTCGTAGATACGGGCTTTTAGATTTCGAGACGTCTCCATGGTTTAAGATTTTTTACATTGCCGGCAATTTATTTTATAAATAGCGGCATTTGAAGTGGTGTTGGATTTATTTTTCTTCCTAATTATATTTCCAATTGTCTTTGACGTGGTGGTGAGACCCCTAGTATTTGGGACAACTAATATATTTTCACATTTCGTAGATAGTGTTCGAGGGTAGAAAATTTTGTGTTATTCATATTAGAAGTGCTATCTAACATTGCATTAAACGGTGAAAAACAAATATATATTTATTATTATTATAAAGCACTGTTTTATTACCATCAGCACTATATATATATATATATATATATGTGTGTGTGTGTGTGTGTGTGTGTGTGTGTGTGTGTATGTATAATGGACTCGGTTTCGACGCATGAGGATCTGACAGCTTATTGATTCAGTTATGAAATTTTGGGCAATAATCTTAAGAGGCACTTAACACCCGCAAGTGGTTTAAAAAGGAGGCCACATATGGAGCAAGTGTGAGGATTGTGAGATGAGATCACTGTTAGATTGGCTGACCTTTTAGATCTTGCTCTCGCTTCTTGAAGATGATTCAGATTGAAAATTGCTGAGTTCACTAAAACACATTGATTTCCATTCTACCCGCTCCAAGGCTAACCGCTCAAGGGTGTTATGTGGTATACTGACTGCTGACACACACACACACACACACACACACACACACACACACATATATATATATATATATATATATATATATATATATATATATATATATATATATCGTCATCCACAGCCAGACTGTTTCGCTGTATCTTATCTCATCAGTGTGGCTAGACATGCTTCAAGCCGGGACCGAAACCCAACCGATTTGGTATCAGTCGGAGATTTTAGTTGGTATACAAAAAAAGGCAAATTTTTGCGTATTTATTTTTTCATAAACACGCCAGTGACGGTTGGGGAAGTCTTGCATTATTAGCAGTAATACTCACAGTTTACAAATTCGCGCTTTCTCTCCACAGTGCTCGACCGAATTATTTTTTTTTCCGGAGCTTATATCGTCATCCACATATAGACTGTTTCGCTGTATCACAGCTCATCAGTGTGGCTAAGCATGCGATCGCTTCAAACCGGGACCGAAACCCGATCGATTTTGCATCAGGCGGAGATTCTAACCCCTAGGCTCTAAGCGTCCGGTAGGGAGAAAGGCGAATTTTTGCGTATTTATAAAAGTAAACACTGAGGTCAACAGCAAGCGGAGACGGTCTGTCTTATGCTTTAACGGGATCTTCAAACCATGTCTGTTGTGTTTTTGTCTCGACTATTTATATATGCTGGCCAAGAATGTATTATTTATAGCAAGGTCTATTGTATTATCCTAACGGTTACTTGGTAGGCCGTTATATTCCAAATTATTCTACAGGCTCCCCCCCATCGAAAAAATAAACAAAATATTTAAATAAATAAGCGTATTAAGTAAACAATAAGCAAATTAACAAACTACAACTGTACATAGAAGTAAATACATTACTGGTGTCATATATGGTCTGGTGCCCCCGATGTGCGTCTCGAGGTGCTCGACAAAATCCAGAATATGCAATACGATAGGTCCTGATCTGGCATTTCGTCTACGGTCGCATTCTCACACACGTGCCGTGGCTTCCCTCTGTCTCTTCTACAAGTATTTCCACGGCAACTGTTCCGATGAGCTACTTTCGCTGGTTCCCAGACTTGCATGGATTTAAGGCATCTCGGTCCCACCCTTTCACTGTTAGATTGGCTGACCTTTTAGATCTTGCTCTAGCTTCTTGAAGTCTCATATATATATATATATATATATATATATATGATAAAAATATAGTTTTACAGTATGTTATTTTCATGCGTAAACGTTCAAAATACCAGGGATAGAGTGTATGTAAATTTTAGAAGTGAACACTGCGGTCAACACGTTAAATGTAACCGTCTCTTCTAATCAAAGAGTTTCGCACTTCCCGTCTATGGAACTCCCTTTCTCTTGCTTGATTCTCTGATAACTCTAATCTTCAAATATTTAAGTGTAATGTCAATCGACATCTTGATCTTGTTCGCCTGTCCTTTCTCTGCATCCTTTCCTCAAACACGCCTCTTTACTCTTGTTCTCAATCGTCTGTAACTCCTTGCGTGCTAGTGGCACCCCCGTCTTGCTTGGGGTGAATTGCTTTAAAAAAGGACATTATATATGCTTGATATCTCTAGCGTTATAAAAATAAACATTTTTAAACCTAAAAATATAATTCATAAAGTACTCTTCTGTTAACTGGACGTACACTTAGCTACTTTTCAAAGATTTCCCACAATAGTCAATCATGAATCGAATGACATATGATCACCCAAGCATGAATCGAATGACATATGATCACCCAAGCATGAATCGAATGACATACGATCACCCAAGCATGAATCGAATGACATATGATCACCCAAGCATGAATCGAATGACATATGATCACACAAGCATGAATCGAATGACATACGATCACCCAAGCATGAATCGAATGACATATGATCACCCAAGCATGAATCGAATGACATATGATCACCCAAGCATGAATCGAATGACATATGATCACCCAAGCATGAATCGAATGACATACGATCACCCAAGCATGAATCGAATGACATACGATCACCCAAGCATGAATCGAATGACATATGATCACCCAAGCATGAATCGAATGACATATGATCACCCAAGCATGAATCGAATGACATACGATCACCCAAGCATGAATCGAATGACATACGATCACCCAAGCATGAATCGAATGACATATGATCATCCAAGTATGAATCGAATGACATATGATCACCCAGGCATGAATCGAATGACATATGATCACCCAAGCGGGTAATTTTCGCTGAATTTGACATCATTCTGGGATCTTTTTTCCTCCATCCAAATCCTTGATTTTTTTTTTGTTTGTTTGTTTTGTTTTTGGTCATTTTAAGTCCGGAAAAACACTATATAAAATTGTTCCCCGTCCTTCTATGGAACTCCCTTTCTCTTGCTTGATTCTCTGATAACTATAATCTTCAAATGTTCAAGTGTAATGTCAATCGACATCTTCTGATACCTTGACCTTGTTATCCGTCCTTTCTCTATATCCTTTCCTCGAACACGACTCTTTACTCTTGTTCTCAATCCTCTTTACCCCCCTGCGTGCTAGTGGCACTCCCGTCTTGCTTAGGGTGAATTGGTTAATAATAATAATAATAATAATAATAATAATAATAATAATAATAATAATAATAATAACCTTCAGTCTGCGCAGGACCAATGCTTGCTAACTAGGAATTATCAAGCACATATACTAAAATATTGTGTCAGCCCAAAATGCAGATTCTGTGATAAATATCCAGAAACGATTGATCATCTTGTATCAGGTTGCACGGTGTTGGCACCCACTGAATATAAAACCCGACATGACAGAGTGGGCCAATATCTGCACTGGAAAATCTGCAACTTCTACGGGAAGGAAACTGAAAGAAACTGGTATCAACACCACCCAGACCCGGATACGAAGATAGGACCTGTTACAATTCTATGGGACTACACAATTCACACTGACAGAACAATCAAGGCCAACCGCCCAGATATTGTTATTAAAGACCACAAACAAAAACGGTGCCTCCTTATTGATATGGCAGTCCCTGCTGACTGCAATGTATCTTTGAAGATATTCAAAAAGCTGTCAAAATACAAGGACCTTGAAATAGAAATCTCGAAAATGTGGCATATGGGAACATCAACAATCCCTGTTGTAGTTGGAGCCCTAGGACTGGTTGGAAAAGATTCCAGTAGACTAATTGAAGGGATTCCTGGAAGCCCATGCCTCAAGGAGATACAAAAAATGTTCTGACAAGTACAGCCCACACTTTACGAAGGGCTCTATCTATGTAATTATTTTTTTTATTTTTTTTTTTTTTTGTCAGTGAAAAGTGTCATGATGCCATTTCTAACCTTAGGTCCCTGGGTGGGACCCGGAAAGAAATGTGTAAACGCCAGAAAGCAAAGAAAATAAAAATGATAATAATAATAATCAATAGCAAATAATTATGTATTAAATAATGAATAAAAAGCTAACAAACAACATTATGACATAGTTACAAAGAACGGCATTTGAATCCAAAATGATTTGTACACCATAACCTGTAGACTAATTTGAAATATAACAGTTAACTGCTACCAATCGCTGTTATGATAATACAATAGTTTTTACTACCCATAATGCAGCATTCATCAGCATATATAAATAGTCGAGACAGTATATAACACTCATGGTCTGCAGATTCCGTTGAAGCATGGAAAAGACTGTCGCCACTCGGTGTTGACCGTAGTGTCCACTTCTAAAATTTACATACGCTCTATCCCTGGTATTTTGCACGTTTACGCCTGAGAATAACATACTGTAAAACTATATTTTTATCATATATATGAGACTCTTCGGTAAATCGAATCGAATTCTCTCAGTCACTGTGTGTTTATCTAAAAATAAATACGCTTAAATTGACCTTCATCCCTGCCGTGCGCCAACGGCTAAGTGGTAGAATCCCGACTGACACCAATTCACTCAGGTTTCGATCCTAGCTAGAGGCAACCGGACGCCTAACCACACTGATGTGCTGTCTGTGGATGACTATATATATATATATATATATATATATATATAGATATAGATAGAGAGATAATATTAGTGGTAAACATACACATACAATCATATATCTAAAACATATATATATATATAAAAAATAATTCCAATCATATATATATATATATATATATATGCACGCACGCAAGGGACACACGGTGGAGTAGTGGATAGCTACTTGGATAAAGGAATCGGAGAGCAGAGTTCGAATCCATTACATTTATTTACGTGCTAATAACATAGGGAAAGGTATTAATAATCTTTTTCTCCTTCCAACTATGGATAGAGAAAAATGATGACAGTTAAATGATGATAGCAAGACAGATGAAGCTTCATTTCTGTCACGTAGCTAATATTAAGAAATGTTTTTCGTACTGATCACATCGGTACCCTTTCGTTTTTGTTTTTTTTTTTTATTAATCAGCTTATCTATTCTATTTTATAAACTATATGAAGCACACGCGGACTCTTTCTTCTAATCATATATATATATATATATATATATATATATATATATATATATATATATATATATATATATATATATATATATAATATAATATAATATAATATAATATAATATAATATAAAAGGCTCGTAATCACGATCCAATTCATCCGACCTACAAATTCAAAAAAAAACAAAACAAAAAAACAAAAAACATTCTATTGTTATAAATTATAACCATGGAATATTAGTGTTTGAACCTTTTGTATTATATTCTTACTCTGTTCTGGACATTGAGTTCTACCTGGATTCTATTCTCTTGGGAATTTATATATATATATATATATATATATATATATATATATATATATATATATATATATATATGCACATTTCAATGAAATGTACATGAAAGAAGGATTGCTGCCTAAATTCACAAATATTTATTCATACATATATATGTGTGTGTGTATATATTGACCATTAATATTATCAATATATATATATATCTATATATGTGTGTGTGTGTGTGTCCGATTGCTCTCTTTAGCCTTAGTTGGCAGCCAGTCTAGGAGAAGAAAAGTCTGAATCTACACCTGGCCGTAGGAGGGCTGTTCGGAGACCTCCTGGCAAACCATGTACCATTTCTCCCTTATCTCTTCTTTTGAAAATTGTGGCTGGTGTTCCACAAACCTCCACCACCCAAATCAACTCATTTGTAAAGTTTGAGTTCCAGAAGTGGTCTCTTTGGCACTCGACGGAGGAAAATCCACCATAGGCGGCCATATTTCAGACTTACCACTGCCTAAAAATCAGATCAAATCAAATAATCACACATCAGAAAGTTTTTTTTGGAACAAACGTTAGAACCGGGGACTTACGGACATATAGCGCTGAAACACCGGTTCCCGTACGATCTGCGAAGTTAAACAACGTTGAGCCTGGTCAGTACCTAGATGGGTGACCGCTTGGGAATACCGGGTGCTGTAAGCTGGTGGTATAATTAATAATGGTTCGGGATTGTTAATTGGAGAGCCGAGTCCCAATTCTAGTTGGTTAAGGTATGGATCCACCTCTTCTCCCTCCAGCTATGGGTTAATTAGCAAGACTTGTATCATTATTATCTAAAAAAAAAAAAAATTCTTACAATCTAAAAATATTTTATGTCTTTAAAATTGGTTCATGTATCGTGATAGACACTTTTTATCTTCAGAATCTATTTATTTACATATTTATAAATCTATCATTCATCCATGCTTTGAATATTGCTCCCAAATATGGTCTGGTACTCGCACATCCTCGGCCAATTCTCGCCGCACAGCCTGTGGGGAAAGGAACTCGCTCACGTGTTTAGAACTCTAACACTCACTCCCTAGCCCACATATTTAGAAAATGTTGATAAAATCTAAAAAAAAAAAAAATCAAAAAAAAAATCAGCAATATTAATGGCCCTAACCTGGCATCTCGGTTTCAGTCACTTTCCCACCGCCATAACATAGCTCCCCTGTGTCTTTTCTGCAAAATACTTTCATGGTAATTGTTCTGATGAACTTTCCTCTCTGGTACCTAGACTTTATGAATGTAAGCGCAGTACTAGATTGGCGGAAAGGTCTCATCTATTTACGTTTTAATTCGCTAGAAGTAGCCGTAAGTTCTATGCTAACAGTTTCTTCTCTCGCACTTCTCGCCTGTGGAACTCTCTTCCGTTTTTTTTTTTGCTTTCTAGCCAACTTCGATCTTGAAAAAAATTAAATGCAATATCAGTCTCTTCTTATTTACTTGTCCTTGCTCCTTAATAACGTTTCTCTTTATTCTTTTTTGTTTTACTAATTTTTTCACACTTGCGTCTTAGTGACTGTATTGCCTTGCTTGGGAGAGAATTATATATAAAAAAAAAAAAAAACCCTGCAAAGTATCGATAAGCCGTACAAAAAGGATCGATAAACTGAAATCGGGCTCAGAATTTTTCGATGCGATCTGAACTCGGCCTGGTGGTACCACTTGGCGAGTTGATAACCGCGAGGAGTACTCGCACTTCCTCGGACAATTCTCGCCGCACAGCCTGTGGGGAAAGGAACTCGCTCACGAGTTTAGAACTCTAACACTCACTCCCTAGCCCACAGCGACTGCCCTAGCTGATTTCTGGAACCAGGGCGAAGCGACAAAAATGTGCTCGACGGGGTCTAATGGAGATCCCTTTTTTTTTCTTGTTGTCGACAATGTTAGCAGCAGTGCCTTTGATACAGCACCATTAATATTATTATTATTGTCACTACTACTGCTACTGAGAAGAGCGCTGTGCCTACTTCTGCTACCAAACGTAGCCTCTGTCTTTCTACTTTTAAGTTACTGCCACCGTTTTAATAGCATTGGCCTGTCTAAGAATACACAGCAGTTGCAAACAGATTCCGTTTTCCAAGGACCTCTCCTCCTCTTTCTATCGTCTTTTACACGGAAATTGCCCAGTGAGATTTGTTAGCGTCATTCGACAATTAGAAAGTGCTCTTACCAAAAAATTATCTACCTATCTATCTATTCATATATATATATATATATATATATATATATATATATATATGTGTGTGTGTGTGTATACATACATCTACTACTCAACTGGTTTTATTCTATAGTGGAGAGACATTTACATATATTTTGAAACTGAGGTTATAATATTACATATATATGCATATATATATATATATATATATATATATATATTTATTGGAGTGAATGCACGCATATGCACTTAAATCCTCACATCTTCTATCCATAATATTTCTGTTGCTTGCTTCCACTGTCATTCTAACGTTGGCTCTCATTTGAACACACACGTGACTGACGCGAAAACAGTTTGAGGATATATATATATATATATATATATATATATATATATATATATATATACCTGCTTACTTATTTAACTGTTGATATCTTGGAATGGTCATGGTTTTCCATCAGCGTATGTTTACGGTGATTTCGATAGGTAAGTTGAAATTTTGATGAGAATTGATCTTGCTTCGTCGTCATTTCATGAAAAAAAAAAAGCTAAAGTTTTCTCCTCCACGTTGCACGTTGGCTTCCGTTGTATCTGTTTGTTTATGTTCAGTTGATTTATTATTAATATTTCTTTGCATTTTTCGCTTTGAAAATGTCTGACATTTCCTTGATTTAAAAAAAAAACAAAAAACAAAAAACAAAAAAACAGGTTGTGGTCAGGTCGGGCGAAGACGAGTAGGCGGGAAAGCTTGGACAATCGCCACCGACATATCAACCGCTATCATCGTCACTGACATTGTCATCAATTCAGGCACACACGAATATATATATATATATATATATATATATATATATATATATATATATATATATATATATATATATATATATATATATATGAACGTGCATCTGGAGGTAAACATACTTTACAAGATGCAAGGAAACACTACAGACAGTACAACCTTTGAACATATTTCAATATGTTGTTGTAACAGTAATGTAAACATAAACATTAATATTTCCTAATTTCAAGAATGACATTTATACGGCATTGCGCGCCCGTTTTATCAAATTTATGAAAATTGGCACATCTGTTGTTAACAACGAAAACGTTCGTGAGTGAATAGACACTGTATATGTGTGTGTATGTGTGTGTGTGAGAGAGAGAGAGAGAGAGAGAGAGAGAGAGAGAGAGTGAGTGAGAGTGTGTGTGTACACAAAGGATGTTGAAAAGTTCTCGGCCCAAGTACCCGCTCTCTGACCAAATCACCAAATTATTGGGGGATCCTTCCATGGTCGAGACCAGATCTTTGCAATAACCCTCCAAATATACCCACCTCCAAAATCACACGCATGCACATACCCACTATGTATACGCCTGCACACAAACACATATACATGCATACTTACATACATAAATATATACATACATACATACATATATATATATATATATATATATATATATATATATATATATATATATATATAAGGCTAGGATGGTATCTCAAGCATAAATACAGCATATAGCAACTATATTTTACCACACACACACACACACACACACACACACATATATATATATATATATATATATATGTATATAATACAGAAGTACCTTGTCTGTCATTCTTAATGATGCATGTATCAGACAAGGATTGCTGCTTAAATACGCAATTACATGTATATACACACACAGATATTTATATACATACATACATACATATATATATATATATATATATATATATATATATATATATATTATCTCAAATGTTATTTTTAGAGGATACTCGTGTTTGCAACAGACGACCCGGATTTTCTCTTGAACTATGGGCATGACGTCTGTTTGCCTGCGCACTCGAGAAATGGTAATCAAGAAAATGTGCTCTTGGGCGAGGTTTGAACATGCGTACCTTTTTTATTCTTTTCAGAAACAAACACGTACGCACGCGCACAAACATACACATATACTCACACACACACTTACAAACACACACACACTCAAAAACACACTCACGCACACTCACAAACATACAAACACACACACACATACACACACACACATATATATATATATATATATATATAAAACTACGTGAATATATGTAAAGACAATTACATGTATATGTGTATACTGTATACATATACGAAGACACAAATAAATACACGCATACATGCATATATGTGCGTCTGTATGTGTATACAGTGTAACCCGGATATAAGAGAGTTGTCGGGGCCTGATACGAAGTCTCTTATATCCGGGTTTCTCTTATATCCGGATTTGGTCTATTTTGTTTAGGTAAGTATGGCTCTAATTTGGGACCAGATAAAATCTCTCTTATATCCGGGTTACACTGTATATCCGTGCGTGCGGAAGTAATTTGTCACGCATTTTAATGAAACTTGCATTAGAGGGGGTTTGCCGCTTAAAATCATAACTACATATATATATATATATATATATATATATATATATATATATATATATATATATGGCAGGGATTTTTAAAAATGTAATGTTCGCTCAGGCTTTGAGACAGACAGGCCTGGCTCGAGGAGAGACCTTTTTCTCTTTTCCGACTCCCTTCTTTATATATATATATATATATATATATATATATATATATATATATATATATATATATATGATAGTGTCTGTGTGCGTGTGCATAATCAAAATTCCCGTTCGGAAAATTATGTAGCGTCAGTTTTCCAATACAAACTTTCTGTTAACCTCAGCCTAATTTCGCAACATCGTAATTTATTATTGAATATATCCTCATATGTTCCCACCCATTTTTTTTAAATCAGTGATTCCCGGTGCTCCATTAATTGCAGGCAACACTTCACAAAGTTCATGATTACTTACATTCGTTGATATGGTTCTATTATTATTATTATTATTATAGTAGACATTTGTGATGTTCGTTTTTTTAGATCAGGTTAAAGCAAGATTTTACATATGTCCAATATCTACACGAAGGTCATTAGGAATTTCCCAGTGCTCCATTGATTATCGGTATGACCTTCACTGTGTTGTCTTCTTAGTGATTATTCTTTTTAATTCATTATTATAATTATTATTATTTGTTGTTATTATTGCATTAACGAAGGTCAGATGATCACTGAATTCCTGTAGCATATTTCTTGGCAATGTTGCCATATTGAGCTATCTAGTACTTTGTATTAATGGCTTAATGTCAATCCCTTTGCCGCAGAAGGAAATTTAGGTTGGATTTGGATCGGAAATTAAATCAAAAGTAAAATTGTCGCTAACACGAAATTAGAAGACATTTTTTGGAACATATCTTAATATATTCCCATAATTAATACTTGTGATGTGATTTTTCTCATATATATATATATATATATATATATATATATGAAGAAATGTTGAAAAGTTCTAAGCCCGGCCCATTTATCAAAATCAGTATATCAGTCGCTAATATATATATATATATATATATATATATATATATATATATATATATATATATATAATAAAGAAGAGAGAAAACCGCAAACGTTTTTGATTGTAATGTGGATTTTTTAAAGATATATATTATATTTTATTTTCCATGATTTTGCCATAATAATTCCATTATTTTCCATAATTTTAAAATATAAACTTTTCTCTCGTTGGAACAACTATAACCTCTTCCCTATATCTATCTATCTATCTATCTATCTATCTATATATATATATATATATATATATATATATATATATATAGATAGATAGATAGATAGATAGATAGATATATCGCTGGGTAGGGGCGAAATTTTTTGAATATATATATATATA